>CM039680.1:231316081-231383581 GCA_022537955.1 Schmidtea mediterranea
TGATAAACGGTCGAAATATATAGTAAATTGTTACGTGGTCCTCGAACATGGTGCTAGAATTGAGTGAATTTTGTTTTTTAATATATTTTTTCAATAAACCTTCTATTCAGGAACAGAAAAGTTTATATAACGTCCCCAGACCACCTAATCACGAGTGGCTGTCATTTGGTGTCCGCCACTGAAGCACATCATTTTGAAATGGTCCTTGAGTTTGAAAAGGTTGAGAACCTCTGATATAGAATATACAGTTGGCATTTTTCAAATATTCAAACTTTGCCTTCTTTGATTATAATATATACAAATACCCCCAGTACAATTAACTCCCGCCGCGCATAAAAATAAGTATTGTAATAATTGTAATTAATAATTATTATAATTTTTATAATTATAAATGGATATTTTATATTATAAAGACTTTTTTTGTTTTTCACCTCTGATTTCTTTATAAGTGACATAATATTTTCTACAAAATGTGACTATGAATCAGATTTATTTAAGGCATTCACGAATTTTCGGCACAGCCTTTTACAAGTGATTTTTCAATATTTTATAACTTTTATTTTATATAGATTTTATTTTAAAAAAACTTCACAATTTGTGATCATTAATTTAGTTCGCATGACAAAATATTGTTCTTAGTAATGTAATGAAGCACAAAACTGTCTAAAAAAGTAAAACAGTAAATAATAGTAAACGATATCATCGGGAAATGAAAAGCAAATTCAAATACTGGTTAAATCAAATCAAAATTAGTTTTGATAAAATATACAAAATTAAATGGAAGAGAAAAAACACTCGACAGTTATATTAAAAGATAACGCCAATAAAAAACTTTTCGTACTATATATTTCGACAGCATAACTGTCATCTTCAGGTACACGAAACCAACTATAAATATTATGAATTAACATTTAATTTAAACAAAAATTTTTTATTAATTTAAATTTGTAATAAATAAATATTTAAAAAATATATTTAAATAACTTTTAACTAATTTAAAATGTTATTTATATAAATATTATAATTTTTTAAAAAATAATGTAATTTAAAAATTCAATTATTTTAATAATATTAAAAATTTTTTTAAAAAAAAACAATACATAAACATGATTTAACATACCTAAACTATTTTTTGTTTCATACATCATATTAAAAAATTGATTAATTTGAGGAAAATATTTGGGATTTCTAAATTTAGTGCGGAGAATACTGTGATAAATTTAAGTAAAATAGTTTTGACTGATGAAGAAGAGCGTGTTCTAAAATTTGTTCCAAATCACTGTATTAAGAATCGCTTGGATGAAACAAAAAATAGTTTAAGTATGTTAAATCATGTTTATTTATTGTTTAAAAAAAAATTTTTTTTTTAATTATTAAAATAATTGAATTTTTAAATTACATTATTTTTTAAAAAATTATAATATTTATATAAATAACATTTTAAATTAGTTAAAAGTTATTTGAATATATTTTTTAAATATTTATTTATTACAAATTTAAATTAATAAAAAATAATTTGTTTAAATTAAATGTTAATTCATAATATTTTTAGTTGGTTTTGTGTACCTGAAGATGACAGTTATGCTGCCGAAATATATCGTGCGAAAAGTTTTTTATTGGCGTTATCTTTTAATTAAATCGTTGCCAAATTTATTAATTATTTATAAATCATGTTGCAGTTGTTCCAATATTCAAAAGGTTTATAAAGGTTTATAACTTCCTCAAAAGAAAGGAACTAGACATTAGTTTTCTTGAGACTTGTTTAGAAGAAAAGACGACAGTTTATTGTTTGTAAAAATAAAATAAAAGATCTAAATGCCTATTTTGAAAAGTTTTATGAAATAAAACGCAATTCAAACTTACCTTCTCCATGTTATAAGGGTAAAAAGAATACCTAAGAGCACATATCCACAATTGGACATAACATTATTGAAAGCTATGAATACATACAATGGCCTTGTACAACGAAAATTATAAAAACATATGTCCTGATTTCCTGTCACTTCTAATGTCTAAAATGAAAGTCAACTGAAACCAAGGAAAAGAAATATCAAAAGGATTACTCGTTGATAATTTATAACCAATTGCACAACTGGTAAGCTGTAAAATACGGATATGATAATCACGTACCTACATCAATAACATTTATCCATTGCAACACAACATTATATAAAATTATAAACCATAGATATAGAAAATATTTTCGATCCACAAGTGCTGAATTCTTTTTGCTTAAATCCGATACAAAGATATTCTAAATCAACACCAAAAAACCATTGTAAAACATCTCTTAAACATTAAATAAAAGATAATAATTAATATGGAAATGGCTTGTAGAACTCAAGGAAAATTATTATTTGAAGATACCGTATTTTCGAGAATATAAACCACATCGGACAATTTACTGTTTCCCTCGAGCTTTCGATGTATAAGCCACAACTTTAATTTACTAACGCGGGTATTATAAATAATGTAATTGCTGGAAAAATTGAAAGTTTGAGTTCAAACTTAGATATAAACAGCCAATTAGATTAGACTATTTACTTGTCTTATATTTGAACTTATATCTAAATTGAATGTCTTGTGAACAAACAGTTTTTACTTTAATATTACATTTCTATAGTCCAAACAATAGATATATATTACAATAAATTCAGCTGTTAAATATTTATCTATATAAAAAAACTATTTATGGTAATTTTTCTTATTTTAATTTAATTAATCACTTTGTCTGATTATATTCAAATAATACATTAAGTGATACATTAAGTGATATTCAGTGCATTTCCCAATAGTATACTAGTTTCGAGTTAATGGCTCTCATCAGTACTATGCTGGAGGCGCTCAGATTTCTCTGAGCGCCAGGTAAGTGTAAAAACAGTGCCAAATTAACACTGTTATACACTTATCCTGATGCACTGGACATCAAATAAGTTTGCAGAGTTTGGATTTAAGGCAAGAAAATAAGACGAATCTTTATATCGAACCTCCTTTCACTTGAAACCATTGTAGATACAATCTTACCTCTGTGAACTACAAGTTCTACACAGAAACTGGTAACTAGCTATCAGACTACCAAAACCACTTGAAAAACTTAATTTCATTAATCTTATTTTATTTTTAAATTTAAATAACTGATTAGTCTATTAATCGATTAACAAAAATTCAAAAAATATGGTCACATGACACTTAAACACACGGATATATAATTCATATAAAGCTTTAAAATTTAAAAAGTTTTTATATAAAAAAATATTATTCATTACGGCGTTATGACAACACAGGAAGATACTGTTACTTTTGGCGTTTCAAAAAAAAGCACGTCAAACATTAGTCTATCACTGTGATTATATGCCTGTGTGTTTAAATGTCGGCACACCAAAAATATCTCATCGCAACTCAGAATGTCACCAAAGCGCCGCAATTCATATACAACAGCATTTAAACTAGAAGTAATAAAATATACAGAAAATAATGGGAATCGATTGTCGGTGCGCGAGTATCAAATCGACGAAATGAATGTCCGGCACTGGAGAAAAGATAATAATGTATAGAAAGTGGGTAACTGATGGGTTCTAGTGATTGTTTATACTTATTTATAATAACTGTTAGAATTTCACTCTATTTAGTGAAATTTGAATTTGAATTAATTTAAATCATTTCAACTTTGAAAAAGATTTTATGTATAAGCCGCACCCATTTGTTTTTCAAAAATTCAACTTTATTTCTTATATTAGTAACGGGTTATATTCGAGAAGATACGGTATATTCTCAAGTAAAATTAATTTAAAATTTACTCCTAGTCGAGAATGCACAAAAACACCAAATCCCGAATCTATTATTTCATTATCTTCCGCAAGCTGATTGCCCGATACAGAACTTGTTACTTCAATGTTATAACTTTGATTGTCGTTGTAAGACATGTTTTCTAAATAATGATTTCAATATGTGAGCTGCCAGTTGAAAGACTAACTCATGTCAGCCCTCTCTTCAATAGTTTCATAACTGACTGGCCTCTCGTCGGAATGAGCTATCGGGCTGTTTTCGACGTCTATTTTTAATACATTTTAATCATTCCTTTCAGCTAATATGAATATGAATTTTTAAGTTTATTAGCAATTTTCACCTTCCTTGATACTTTTTCAAAGAAGAATAACACCATGAGCATAGAAATTTATTCATTAACGAAAGAAAGGAATTTGTTTCACTAATTTTGATTTGGAGCTAAAAAATTGAATATTTGAGTTTAAAAGAGGTTTTTCAATCACACATGCAACTTTAGCCACATTAATGAATATTAGGGAAGCAATAGTGAAGGTTAAAATTGAATCTAATAGGTCGAATTCTAAAATAACGACAATGAAGTTACTCAACTGCAAATACTTTCTAAAAAATTTAACGGCATTTAGCTGCGAAATAACTTAAAGCGTCATGAAGGTGGATAATTATATATAGCCAACTGATAAGTTTGCAGAATATTATCTGAAGAATATCATCAGTAAGGTTTCCACATACTTGCAAAAAATGATTTTAACTTTCCTCAAAATAATAATTGTAAGCAAATAATCTCTCAAAATTACATTTTCCTTATATTCATTTTGAATTGGATTTTAAATGCTAATTCAAGTAAATTTTCTACTCTATTTCAGAAAGCGTTCACTTAAGATGTTTACGTAAAAGTCTATAAGGATATTATGTTCTCTTCTATATTGATATCAAACAACCATTCATATACGCTGAAGGCCATGTCCATTGTACAAATATGTAATTGTAAATAATCGAATGATAAAATTTGTTTAAATAAATGTAAAGAAAAATAATATTTTATTGTCGCGAATATCAATTAGTCAATATTGTATTTGTAAATGTTTTCGCGACCACAAAAGAGTATATATCAGTTCGCGCCTAGTTCAAATTGACGTAGAAACAGTGAGGAAAAATTCTAAAAACATATATCTATAAATTTATAAAGATAATGATATGAAAAGATTTTTCTGCCAGTTTCAAGTTTATTATAAACAAAAAATAAAAATTTTATTCAATCTACGCAAGAAAATCGTTTGTATGTAAATTTGAAGAGTTTGATATATTTTATTGATATTATCTGCCTTATGATTGGATATTGATTTAATTTCTAAATTAAAGTATTTTCCAATATTTTTTAATTTAAAAAAATCTATATTTATGAATTATAAATTCATTTTTATTGATCCAAAACAAAACCGCAATCCCAAGTCAATTACTTCATCGAAATACTCAAATTTAACTTTATAATCTATAATATGCATAAGGTCGATTAATTTTAAAAGAAATTCACTAATTCATTAAAAATTAAAATCTAATGATGGAGTAAGTTCCTTTTTAAATTTCAACTAAAACTGATAATATCATTCAAATCTATAAATAAAATTCTATTTTCATAACAAATTTAATGAAAATTTATTACCTAGTAAACAATACGACAATCTGTATAAACATTTGAACAACAACAGAAGTGCAATGATGAATTAATATATAAATTACAAATCAATAATAAATATAAAAATAAACAGGGTCTTCGTAAAAATTTCACAATTATTAATGATTTCAATAATTGTTTCATGAAAACGAAATCAGAAAAAGAACTATTTCCACGAAGATCCTGTTCGATTTAAAAATATATTTACTTTCTGAAACCGAACTTTTGATGCAGCTGAAGAATTTATAATTCATTTAAATAAAATGAAAAAAATTAATTATAAATATAAAATTCGAAGTTTTTAGTAATTATGGCAGTGTTTCCAACTGTTTCCAAATATATAATTGCAATGAATGAATTAAGACTTAGTCAACCATATATTCAAGTTTATCATGATAAATGTTTAAGGAAATATATAATCTAACATTATTCCTCAAAACAGTTGATGAAGAATTTGATCAAGATTTTCAAAATTTTACACAAGAAGTTATTGCCGTCGTGGATACACAATTTCCGGTAAATAAAGGACGATATAAATTTTTCGGTTAAATAATTTTCATTTGCATTGTTGTTTATTTATTTATTTAAAAGTTAAGTATTATTATTAGGTCTTAATATTTATTATTACGAATGTATGCAATGTTGAATCATGTTATTTAAAATAGTTTTATGGATATTTTATTTGGTATTAAACTGCATCTTGGTACTACTAGAATTAACGCCCGATTTCAGTACATATCAAATCCCATAAATTTTCCTTGTTTAGTTGCCTGTATGTTGACAGAGAAATCGCAACAAAATTTATTCATATGGACTTTTTAGCAAAAAAGTATATAAGGTCTGCTTCAAAGCGGCACTAGAAACTAGAGGATTAAATATCAAATAATTAAAAACTCTGCTTTGATTGAAACAAAAGTCCTAAGCATACAATTAATTAACTCTTAGAGATTTTTAACAGATTTTTTTTAATCATCTTGGTATAAAACATTCAATTATTTCTGAAAATTTAACTGAATCTTACGAGTTACGAGGTCAATACTTTCTATTTATAATTCACAAAAAATAGTATTCTCATATTAAGCAAAAACATTCGGGTGTCCAGGTATATGAGAACAGAGTATTGCGGACTTATAAACAACAGAGTGCACCTATACATAGCCAATTTACAGATAAATTATTTGATTCAAAACTGAAAAGATGTGATTCTCAGTTAGAATTAAAAACTTAAATAATTCACTGAAAAACATTAGAGTTATTAATTATTATAAAGAAAATATTAATGATTATAAATTAAATATTAATGATTATAAAGAAAATATTAATGATTATAAAGTAAATATTAATGATTATAAAGAAAATATTAATGATTATAAAGAAAATATTAATGATTATAAAGAAAATATTAATGATTATAAAGAAAATATTAATGATTATAAATTAAACATTAATGATTATAAAGAAAATATTAATGATTATAAAGAAAATATTAATGATTATAAAGAAAATATTAATGATTATAAATTAAATATTAATGATTATAAAGAAAATATTAATGATTATAAAGTAAATATTAATGATTATAAAGAAAATATTAATGATTATAAAGAAAATATTAATGATTATAAAGAAAATATTAATGATTATAAATTAAACATTAATGATTTTAAAGAAAATATTAATGATTATAAAGAAAATATTAATGATTATAAATTAAATATTAATGATTATAAAGAAAATATTAATGATTATAAATTAAACATTAATGATTATAAAGAAAATATTAATGATTATAAAGAAAATATTAATGATTATAAAGAAAATATTAATGATTATAAAGAAAATATTAATGATTATAAAGAAAATATTAATGATTATAAAGAAAATATTAATGATTATAAAGAAATATTAATGATTATAAAGAAAATATTAATGATTATAAAGAAAATATTAATGATTATAAAGAAAATATTAATGATTATAAAGAAAATATTAATGATTATAAAGAAATATTAATGATTATAAAGAAATATTAATGATTATAAGAAATATTAATGATTATAAAGAAAATATTAATGATTATAAAAAATATTAATGATTATAAATTAAATATTAATGATTATAAAGAAAATATTAATGATTATAAAGAAAATATTAATGATTATAAAGAAAATATTAATGATTATAAAGAAAATATTAATGATTATAAAGAAATATTAATGATTATAAAGAAAATATTAATGATTATAAAGAAAATATTAATGATTATAAAGAAAATATTAATGATTATAAATTAAATATTAATGATTATAAATTAAATATTAATGATTATAAAGAAAATATTAATCATTATAAAGAAAATATTAATGATTATAAAGAAAATATTAATGATTATAAATTAAACATTAATGATTATAAAGAAAATATTAATGATTATAAAGAAAATATTAATCATTATAAAGAAAATATTAATTATTATAAAAAAGATTAATTATGTAAAATATTATGTAAAATATTATGTAAAATATTATTTTCAAATTAACACATTAAACACATATAATGTTTAACGTTTATAAATAATAAATGGGTTTTTTTCATTACACAGCTGCTGCAATTGTCAACCCTTTCTTTATTCCACTCATGTTCTTTCCTCCATCAACAGTCAAGCAACTGAGGTCAGTCCAATGAAGGTTGTAATCAGCAAAAGTTAAAAGAAATAAAAAGGAAGTAGGGGATAAGGTTTTACAATGTAGTGATCGGTTAGAAAACATAACGTTCATGTAAGTGGAGGCTAATCTTGGTAGGATATAGGTAAATTTCCATAATCTTTTCATAGATACAAAGCTTTCCGCGGGCCGTAGTTTGGAGAGCCCTGCCTTATATAATACAATCGAGGAAATATTCTCTAAAAAGTACATTAAAAAGTCAATAACATCAAACAACCCAAGCGAGAACAGAATTGTTTCTGAAACAAAGTGTTTCTTGATTTATGCTTAAATGGGAATAGTTTTTTGAATAACTAATATTAAATTTATCTACATTAATATTCTAAAAATCTAGAATATTAATATAGATTTTTAATATAGATTTTATAATTATTAATATTTTCTTTATAATAATTAATAACTCAGTAAAAATAAATTTAAAGTATCCTAAAGTTATCGCCAATAAAGTTTTATATGAATATTTATTTTTACATACTTTATATACATTTTATATGAATGAAACCTAATTATACACAATAAATAAACAAAATTTATAATCATAAAACTTACTAAAATCTGTAAATAAAGGAAATTATTGGAAAAATAAGATAGAAAAACAAATAGAATCCAATGGCTCCCAATATTGGTAATAAATAGTCTAAAATAATTTAGAAATGTTCAGAAATTCAATATTATAAAATCAACAAGAACAGATGAAATTTTATAAATATCACAAGAAAAAGACAAAAGTTAATAACGGCAAAACCGAAAAGTTTTGTTGAGTATAATTAAATACTAAAATAAAATTTGACCAAAAGAATTTTATTGAAAAAATTATCATTATTTTAAAAAATATTTTAGTTTAATTTAAAATAATTTATTATTTTAAATTTAAATGCCATTTTAAAAAAATATGTCGTTAAAAAAATTTTAAAATATATATTTAATTCACACAACTTAAATTTAATAAATTTAATAATAATAATAATAATAATAATAATAATATTAATAATAATGTTAATAATAATATTAAAAATAATATTAATAATAATATTAATAATAATGTTAATAATAATATTAAAAATAATATAAATAATAATATTAATAATAATATGTATAATTATATTAAAAATAATATTAAAAATAATATTAATAATAATATTAAAAATAATAATAATAATAATAATAATATTAATAATAATATTAATAAAACTAATAATAATAATAATAATAATAATAATAATAATAATATAATAATAATAATAATAATAATAATAATATTAATATTAATATTAATAATAATATTAATAATATTGATAATAATATAAATAATAATATTAATAAAAGTAATAATAATAATATTAATAATATTTTTAATAATAATAATATTATTAATATTATTATATTATTAATAATAATAATAATATTAATAATAATGTTAATAATAATATTAATAATAATATTAAAAATAATATTAATAATAATATTAATAATAATGTTAATAATAATATTAAAAATAATATTAATAATACTATTAATAATAATATGTATAATAATATTAAAAATAATATTAAAAATAATATTAATAATAATAATAATAATCATATTAATAATAATATTAATAATAATATTAATAAAACTAATAATAATAATAATAATAATAATAATATAATAATAATAATAATAATAATAATAATAATAATAATAATAATAATAATAATATTAATAATAATAATATAATAATATATAATATTAATATAATAATAATAATAATAATAATAATAATATTAATATTAATATTAATAATAATATTAATAATAATATTGATAATAATATAAATAATAATATTAATAATAATATTAATAATAATGTTAATAATAATATTAAAAATAATATTAATAATACTATTAATAATAATATGTATAATAATATTAAAAATAATATTAATAATAATATTAATAATAATATTAAAAATAATAATAATAATAATAATAATAATAATATTAATAATAATAATAATCATATTAATAATAATATTAATAATAATATTAATAAAACTAATAATAATAATAATAATAATAATAATAATAATAATAATAATAATAATAATAATAATAATAATATTAATAATAATAATATTAATAATCATATTAATAATAATATTAATTATAATAATAATAATAATAATAATAATAATAATAATATTAATATTAATATTAATAATAATATTAATAATAATATTGATAATAATATAAATAATAATATTAATAAAAGTAATAATAATAATATTAATAATATTTTTAATAATAATAATATTATTAATATTATTATATTATTGATAATAATAATAATATTAATAATAATATTTATAATGATAATAAAATAGGATAAATGAATAAAATCAATTAAATTAATTAAATAATTAGTTAAGTTATTTAGAAAAATTAAAAAATTTAAAGATTAAATTAAACTAAATAAAATAATAGCTGAATAATGTTTCAAAATACTTCTAAACTTTAGTTAAACAATACTTAAAAATAAGCATTAACTAATCTTTTTAAGAAGTAGTAAGTGTAGGCAGCAGGATTAAGAGTTTTTTAATAATTTGAATACAAAATTATTAATCAAAAGGTTAATCAAATATTAATGAAATATTACCAAACAATATTAAAGCGAATTTTATTATAAATTAAATTTGCCAATTATTACTTTTGAAATCGATTAATATATAGATTGCATAAGAAAATTAATTTAACCATTATTAATTTTAAAAATAATTTAAAAGTTGGGGATAATTTTTTATTTAAATTACATTTTTTAAAAAGTTTTTGAATTTATACTTACAATTTTTATAACAAAATACTAATTTTTCATGACAATAATAATAATAAATAAATAATAATAATAATGACATTAAAAAAATATTTTTTGACTATGAATCAGCAGATATGTTTTTTTGATTTTATATTTTATATTGATTTTTTGGTTAAATTTAATTTTAAGTAATATTAAGTTTTAAATTATTTTAGAAGTTTATATTATTTTATAACAAAAATTAATTGCATACAAATACAATAAAAAACTCAATTATCAATTACCTTCTATTATTTCCGTAACATGAAATGTTATATATTTTTTTCTTATTGGTGGATCTAAAGCGAAATTAACATATTTTTAGTTTACACATATAGGTTGTCACATTTTTGTAGCTTTTGCATCAAATTTTTATTGAAACATTCATAATTGTTAATATTCAAAGTGAAAACGATAACAAAATTGCTTGAATTATAATGCTTTTTCTAAGATAATTTCATAGTTTATGATCATTCTATACTAGAAATTTACTTGGACAACCATGGCACCACTTCTTGTCACCGATTGATAGCTACCTTTGAACTTCACATTCCCAGAGATATCATGAATGGGACACTAAATTCATCGCAAAAAAAATTTCTTTAAAATGTTTACTTTTTCAATATATAAGCATACCACTTGTAGAAATAGGAGTTTCAACTTTGTTTTTATTAGTTGTTTGATTTCGCAAATTTATAAGATCCATAAATAATAATAGAAACTTTATAAATATTTTTAGTATTTATTTTAAGGATATTTTAGCAAACATGAGTTAATGATTGAATATTAATAAATATACAATCATTCAATAAATATTGATATTTTTAAATTTTAAATATTCTCAAATATTAATTTGACAATCAAGCAATTTCATCATTCAATAATTTACCTTTAAACTTATTTATGTTCTTTTTAAATTTATTATTATTTTTTTTAAAGTTCTTTAAATTCTTGTTACATGAGAATTAACTCTTCTATCCTCAAAGTTTTATTTATAAAACTATAACTATTAATTTCCTTCAACATTAATCGGTTTAGGTTTCAATAGAAGTCGGTTTAATATCAGCTGTGGATTTTCACTTAATATCAGACTCTGTGTAATACAAAGTTTTAAATGAAAACTCTCAAACTATATTTGGATTTATAACTGATAGTAAAATTTACAAAATCTGATATTGAAATATAATTGGACCGCAAGATTGAATTGCTACTATAGTATAATAATGATTGCTACAGAGCAAATGATAGAGCAATTTTGCTATTGGATCATTTACTAGTTACTAGACGGAACTACGGTATAATACACTATTTTCAACTTTTTACACTCAAATTGATTTTTAAAAAAACTAAATAAATCAATTTTATAAATATTTCGATCACAATACGTTTTATTCGTAAATTAAAAAATTCTCATCTTACAAATTTTACCAAATATTCAGTGAAATTTTCATCAATATCATTCTAAAAATACGATAAATCTCCACTGACCATTTCCATTATAATATATAAGCAATATATGATATCCTCATTGCCATCTGCATTCACTTTTTTTATATTATTATTAATAATAATAATAACAATAATAATAATAGTAATAATAATAATAATAATAATAATAATAATAAATAACAATAATAAAAATTAATATTAATAATAATAAATAATAAAAATAATATTAATAATAATGATAATAATGATAATAATAATAATAATAATAATAAATAATAAAAATAATATTAATAATAATAATAATAATAATAATAATAATAATAATAATAATAATAATAATAAATAAATAAATAAATAACAATAATAAAAATTAATATTAATAATAATAAATAATAAAAGTAATAATATTAATAATAATAATAATAATAATAATAATAATAATAATAAAAATTAATATTAATAATAATAAATAATAAAAATAATATTAATAATAATAATAATAATAATAATAATAATAATAATAATATTAATAATAATAATAATAATAATAATAATAATAATAATAATAATAGTAATAATAATAATAATAATAATAATAATAATAATAATAATAATAATAATAATAATAATAATAATAATAATAATAATAATAGTAATAATAATAATAAACGTAATAAATTGATTTCGAATTTTAATGATTTATGATTGAAAATGTCTGAGTGTAATTTATATAGTGAGAGTAAATCGAAAGACGGAAAATTTACAGTATAGGATCGTCTCTAATTCGTGTAAGGTACTCAATAAAAAATCAAAAACTCCACTTGGATTGTGTTCAGATCTCGTTTATCGATTTCCATGTAATGGGTGTAATGCCACATACATTTGAGAGACTTCCCGTCATCTCTGTACTCGAGTTCTAGAGCATTGTCGATTGAAGGGTTTGACCAATATTAGTGTGCACAATAGCGGCAATGTGAAAATTTAGGAATAAAAAATTGTGTTAGAATTAAAAGTCATGGGCTGTTGAAGGTAAACTTTTAACTGTATGCTTATATTATTTATAATGGGTTAATTCTAGGTGGCAAACCAAAATATATCAAATTAAAGCTTTATGATGTTTATGATGTTTATGATTAGAGTTTAATTTTGAAATAAACGCGATAAATTAGTAAAAATAATTAATTCAGACGAGGGGGCAAATGATTATGTGAAAGGGAAAATAATACTCACAACACTCTCCTGGATGGACAATATCATGCATTCGGAATCAGTTGAATCCACATAAACTATGACCTCTTTCATTGTCGGTTGGAATTTGAAAAGAAAATAGTACGGTGTATTTCTGGTTATTGTCAAGTTCCTTGGATCATTGACACTGGCAATGATGTAATAAACGAGATAAAGAAGCATATCAAACCTAATCAGAAAGTTTATAGTCCTCACTGTGACCGAAACATTTATTGCCGATTGAGACTGCGATGAGAATTCGATAGATAAAGTTCGGTTTCTAATTAAACCGACTGTAGAATCTTGTAAAAATGGACAAATCGTTCTGGCAGCTCTGATAACTGACTGACTAGAAATGCAAACATTTCAATACTGCTCCAAAGGGGTTAAAACTCTTTAATTATTTATTTTCAAATTTTTTTTGATTGTATTACAGTGATTTCATTACTATGTGTTTTTGGGTTTTTATTTGTTTATAATTTAATTTTATTTATGTATGCATAATATTGTATTCATAATATTGTATTCACTTGCGGTAACATCTTTATCTAGGTTCTGTTCTGTTTCTAGCACATAATACATTTAGTTGATTTGCATTATTTCTTGTTTTTATCACGTATGCAATTAGAAGAGATAAACTATTGATCAATTCCACTAATAAAGATCAGAATAGGCTTTTTGGCTCTTACAATTTTAGAATAACTTAAATTTTTATTCTTATTTATATTAATTTAAAAAGAATGATTGTAATATTATAAAATTATAATTGTGTTAATCACATTAAATAATGCTGATATGACAATTGATTGTGTTTAAATTATTAAATTCAATTAAATAATAAAAAATATTTCTTAATTTTGCTTACTTGGAATCGCGAACTAGTTCAAAGGAAGTTACAACACTTTTATCGTCTTTAATAATAATCACCAATGACTGGAGAATATCAATTTTAGATTCTACAAACACTCTAAGGAAATACTCCTAAAAAAGAATTAGATTTATTTTTTGGAAGTAAACATTGAAATTTACTTCTGGATAATTGTACACAGCAACAGTTGTAATTAGATGACTTGCTTTAACTACTTTGGTTTCATTTATATCGAAATTCACAATATTAAAAGTTGGAAAAGAATGCCCAGTAAAAATAAATATATTTAAAATTATGAAAACATAATAATTCATTGTAAGAAAGCTAATGATTGTAATTAAATAATACTAAAATATATAATTTGAAAGTTAAGCATTTATATCGATATGTTTAAACATAATTAATGCATTTAAAGGAATTTTTTAGTTTACTTAACATAATTTTAATAAATGAAATTTTTAAGAGATATTTGATTTTCATGACCATACGGAATTTAATTCACAAAAAAACAAAAAGTTGTAATTCTGTCAAAAATCATTTTGCTTTTCACTTAAGAAACCCAAAACAGGAGTTAAGAATATATTCAGTGTTGGGCCAACATAACGTTTTGTTTAAATGAGTTGGAAATAACACGCAAACATAGCAACGCAAATTTAAAATCAGACCTATTAACATCAAGTAAACTACCCTAAAATATGAGAAAAATGTAATTAAATATAAAATAAAAAACATAAAAGTAAATTAAAATAATAACAGATATGCATCAAGATCAGCACGAAATTAACATAAAAATAACAATATAACAGGAAAATTTGACCGAAAATAGATAAAATTTATAAACCATCATGTTAACGAATAAAACTGGTTAAAATAAAATATTTCTGTTTAGATAAATGTAAATAAAATAAATTATCTATTTAATGTAGAAAAATGATAAAATTTAAATTAGATACTACAATTAAAACAAAGTTTAAATTTTGTTTTAATGCATCAAAAAGAACACGCAAGGTTAGGGTCACAAAATAGGTATAAATACTGATTCATTTTCACAAGATTTTAATCACTTTGTGAGCAATCACTTTTTCTCATAAAAAGCTCAAATGTTTTTTTATCTGGAAAACTATTAATTGTGTAACAAAACCTTCAGTCAACAAAAGTCTCGAATCTCTATTAACGGAACGCTATCGAACAACTATTTCGAAGTGAGGACGAATGAATTTTCTAAACTTGGTGTAGATATGAAATGATAATATCAATTATATGAGTTCGAATAGACTGAATTTTTAATGTGTCGAAATTTTTCCGGCCCACAGCCACGCAAACTGCAGATCATTTAATTTTTACATAACTATCGAGCGGTGTAAGCGCGGTTCCTCCGCCAATAGCTCGTGCCCGTGAGGGTCTAGTCTTGGTAACGACCGATTCGTACGTCAAATCATCTAATCCTATAGGTGCAATGAGAAGATCGGGGAGTAGTCCAGCCTTAAGGTCAAATCAAGGTTAAAGGGAAGGGGGATTTTTGAGATCGATGCAACCGTTAAAAAATCAATAATGCTTTTAAATTTAAACTAAAGTAAATCTGAGTAACTCTGAAAAGGTCATTAAAAATCAATTCCTCAATTTAAACTGAGAAAATTTAAGAATCTAATTTGGACGACACCAGAAATGTAGGTATCTTCCACGTCAATGTGGGCATAATTTTCAATCTGGGCATCTCCAGAAAAATCTTCATCCACGTCAATGTGGGCATAATTTTCAATGTGAGCATCTCCAGAAACGAGTGCATGTTCAGGAACATTATTTTCTTCATTTAAAAATTCATAATAATTTTTAAAAGAAAAAATAAAATTAAAATCATCTTCGCTATCATTGATAACTATGACTTCCGTCGGCGTATCGTTTATTATAATGACTTCATTTTCTAAAAAAGTATTTTATAATTTATTAATTTAATAAATAAATTTACCGCTATCATCTGAATCCGCGATTAAAATAACTTCATGATTTCGATCATCGTTTTCGGTCACATCGAACCAATTGAATGTACCTTAATTAATCAATAATAAATATTAAAAACAATAAAATAAAAAATTTACCGTTTTCATCGGCCAATAACTGTCTTAAAATACTATAATTTTCCATTTTCGAATATTGCAAATTTTTGAATTAATTGTGACAACTTTAAAAATTGTCAATGTTTATAAAGAGAATCAAATTTTCAGGATTTAGCCAATCACATTTTAGCAATACACACATATAGGTGAGAGATTTTTACGCATGCAGTTAGGCATGTTTTCTTTGTAACACACATGCAGTCTATACCGTGTAGGCATGTGTTCTTTGTATATCACATACAGTCTATACCATGTATGCATGTGTTCTTTGTTACTAATCACGCACTTATCATGCACTGTCTTTGTATATCATGTGACGATCATGCAGTGTAAATCATGCACTGTCTTTGTTACCATTAATTAAATATTAATTAAACACATAATAATATTAATAATAATAATATGGCCATGGTCTTTGTTTAAATAATCTTGAATGAGTCATGGTCTTTGTTTAAAAAAAATTGTATTTTTAAAATTTGTACTTTTAGACTTAGAAAAATTTTTTACCCCGTGGAGGGTTGGGAGGGGTGTATGTGGTCCAGTGGTGACATGGTTTAGCGGTGACATAACCATCTACTCATTGACTAAACAGATACAACATCGAAAAAAAACTCATATTCGATACTAAAACCCTTCAATGTTCAAACTGACGTATCCCTTATTTCCAAAACCTCAAAACCTAAAATTAACCCATTATAAATAAAAGCATACAGTTAAAAGTTAACATCCACCAGCCCTTGACTTTTAATTCTAACACAATTTTTTTATTCCTAAATTGTCAGCAAATGTTTTATTTTTTGTTGATCTTAAGCCTTTTTTTTAATTTAATTCATTTCATTTTGACAAAAACTAAAAAAATTAATTCCATGTCATTCGATCTTACCTACATTCCTCATGATTATTAAACTTTCTCACTTATACGCATATGGTCACGACCATGCTGATACTGCGCATAATGATCGGAAGTTCGTAAGTAGGTGTGCTTTATTACTAAAACTACTTATCACGATATCTCCTCTTTGGGGTTCTTACGTCTCTTTTCTTTATACACAGCTTTACCAACCATGTATCACTACTCCAGTCTCTAACTCGATTTACTTAAATTATATTTTATAAATTTGAACCTAATCCGCGAGAACAAATTAGGTTTTCGGCAATCTATTATGAAGTTCCTTTACGATCAACTATTAATTTACCTGAAATTATTTATGCCTACTAAACTAATGATGCTAATTGTACAAATAAAGCTCAAACAATTATTTTAAGATAGAAATACTACGATTTTTACTTAACAGACAAAAGTATAATAATAACCACACAAATTAAAAATAATTAAAAAGTTTATTTAATTTCCAACATTAGACCAAATTTACACAAATACATAGACATCTTTGTGTAAACCAACAGAGAATTAGATCCCAACTTCTCTCGCTTTCACTTATATCAATGTCAGTATGTAGAGGTTTCAGCCGATGCCTTTTGGGTGCGAGACTTTCCATAATCTTTTTTACACTGAGGTTTGGAATTTGTGAGAATTTTGCTTCTTCCACAGCGAGTTGTCGCCTCAGAGGCAATATAAAGGATGCTGAGCTAATGTCAAAGTTTAACCTTAACAAAATTTTTGGATCATTGGTTGAAGTTTCCGATATAATTGTAGTATGGGGGGGGGAGAGAGCAGTGTTGAAGGCAAATAGCTCGAGTTTGATGACACCGGATCTATTAGCTAATATAGAATTTTCCGTCCGACGCTTCATCCTGCGCCTCATATTCTTTCTGGGCTTCAATTTCGCAGTTGTTGACTTGACGAATTTTGGGATTAGTGGTTATTAAGGTCCGAATAAAGGTTCGTCAGCAATCTCAGTAATGGCAATTAACAATATAAAATTATATTTATTATTTCGATATCCATTTTGTTAATTAATTATAACTCTATTTATTTTCTTTTTACATATTTAAACAGCAGGATTAAGACACTCTAAAATTTAGAGTCTAAATCTTATGCACAGACTCTAAGATTGTGAAGACGGCGTTTGGCGTTGAATTGGTAGTTGGTGGGGTGATAGGATCCCAGTAATTTTGTCAGCTAGTCTGGCTACGTTTTCTACTTGTGATCCTATAAGTACTGTCTGCAAAGTTTGAGAGAGTAACGTTAGACTTATCGCGGTTTTGACTTCTTAATTATTTTCTTATTAAAGTTTTAGTTGATGTAATTTTTTTATTTAAATCTCTTCTTGCTGTGCGTTTGTAGCCTTTGATCTACTTTTGATCATTAATTGTCTGGGTTCTAGCCCAACACAAATTTAAGATTTATAATCAGCAGTGAAAATAAATGAATGTTAAAGTGCAATTATTTATTTTAGTAAATAATTTTAAAAATGTTAAATGCTAATGAAAATTATAAAAAAACACAATATGTGCATTAACTGATAAAACACAACAATTTGCATTAAAACAAATGAAAATAGAATATTATTTTACTATAAAATTATATATCATATTAAACAGTCAAACTTAAAATATTTTAATATTGTTCATTTCTTGGTTTTCCAAGCAGTTATCCATATTTTGAAGTGTCTAAATAAATTTTATGAAATTATTAAATAAAAACAAATATTACCAGAAATGTGAAAAAAATTGCAATTGAAAATAAAAAGTGTGAAATGTCATGAATGTCGTAAAAATCTAAAAATATACATTTTTTGTTTTGTTCTCGAGATACTGCTGGAGTTTTCTATTAAATTTCGGAAATTAATGAAATTAAAATTAAAAATTTACCCGCCAGTTTGAAGTCGGCTGGATGAAGCAATAAACAGCCACTGCCCAACACGAAATGGTAATTATTGAATAGAAAATTGCCGTTTTGTTGAAAGTTTCCTTGTAAAAAGCCTATATTTGTATTATTAATTAAATAAATTATAATAAGATATATAAATTTATCGTACAGTCACCAAAATTTTGGAATGACAATCTATCACTATAAAGGTTGAGGAAAATTATTTTTTTTCAAAGATAGATAATAAGAGAATTTTTTTGGGAACTTCAAAGATCTGACAAGATTTCAGATGCTGTTTAGTAGTTACTACTGGTATTTCTAGCTGCCTTCACGAGTTAATTGACAACAGGAACATGTTCATGAAATAAAACATGGAGCCCGCAAAATTTTCTGGCAAATCACACAGCAATAACATTGAATTCTTCAAAGTAATTTTATTTAATTTTATTATTTCCGCTGGGAAATCACTCTTAAATTTCCGTGAGGCATACATTCACCAACATGATACTTCAGACACTATTAGTTAGCACTAAGGGAGGTTGACGCTAATCAAGATACATTAAGGACTCGAACACCATTCGGTTTCAGAAATTGCAAAATAACTGAAAACGTGCAATAACTTGGCATAGCCAGTAATACCTTTTTTGGTGTTTAATGATATAGTTTTCTTTATTTGTCAATGAAGAATTTGACTGGGTGAAACAGTGAAAAACTGTTTTATTCAAAACAAAATGAAACTTATTCCAAAATATTTCATGATATCGAAATAAAATATAAATATTTATTGAATATTCCAGTGATCCTTAACCTTTCTAGTGATTGAAATCCCTTTGAAAATGAGTAAATATTTATTTACTAAATTAATTGTATTTATTTCAAGATAATAAATCCGAGAAGATATACATTCAGCAAATCGAGACCGGCAGAGAATGCTCTAAAAAACAGTACAGTGTTACAAATCAAGGAATACTAGCCGAAAGTGAAATGCTATGATTGCCGCAAAGCTGGAAATTTCAAGTACCAATGCTTTCAGAGAAGTAAAAAATCGAGAGAAGAAGTGAGAGAAAATAATTTCTTTTTAAAAAAAAATTAATGAAAACCAAAACGTATTTAAGGATTGAAAATAACTATTCTGCCGGAAACTGAAAAGGATTATTGGATAATCGAAACTTTTTTCATAAATATAATAATAACTTTCCAGCAAAAACTAATTTATTATTTACTTACCTTAAATAATAATAATAATATTAAAATAATTTTTTTTGTAAATGGCGGAACATTTATAAAAATAAAATTTAAATAAATAACAATGTTAGCCAATTTCTGCAATGTTTATTCATAAAATGAAATATGAAATATTTCGATCGAAAATAGGTCCTGATCACTCATAACCAAAATTTAACTAGAATTTTGCTTTCTCCTCTACTTCTCTGATTGATATTTTTTTCCACTCCACTGTATTCAACAAAAATATTTATTTAAACAAATTTCCAAAAATTTTTTCAAATTAAATTTACCAATATTATAAATTTGATAGATTAGAATAAAAACTTTTAATTTTTTTTAAAAACCAAAAATTATTTATTCAAAATTTAAAAACTGTTTTTTAATATTTAAAATCGAATTTGCACTTCAGAAAAAATATAGATAAATATATAAAAACTTTATTATTTCTTTATTAAATTTTTGATTTTCGACATTTTACCTTGTCAGATGTTGGTTTTGATAAACTTTAAAATCTTTTTTTTGTTGAACCATTTATATAAATAAAATTTAAATAAATAACAATGTTAGCCAATCTCCGCCATGTTTATTCATAAAATGAAATATTTCGCCCGAAAATCGGTCCTGATATTTTTGATTTTTAAAAAAACTTAAAAGTTTTTATACTAATCTATTAAATTTATAATATTGGTAGATCTAATTTGAAAAATATTTTGGAAATTTGTTTAAATAAATATATTTGTTGAATACATTTGAGTGAAAGAAAATATCAATTAAAAAAGAAGAGGAGAAAGCGAAAGTCTAGTTAAATGTTATGTAAATAATAATAATATTAATCATAATAATAATAATAATAATAATAATAATAATAATAATAATAATAATAATAATAATAATAATAATAATAATAATAATAATAATAATAATAATAATAATAATAATAATAATAATAATAATATAATTAAATTCAAATTGAACTAACCTTCATGACAATGTAATATCCGAAATAGATTAGCAAGTTTAGAGATAGAAAAGTCAGAAAAAATAATGGAAATTCTTCCGGTTTTATTAGAATTCCATAAATTGATCTATAGAGATATTTAAACTCAAACTCATTTAAAAAATTAAAATAAATTAATTCTTTTACAAAATCAAAACCCTGTGAAGAATATCGAAACTTAATTCGAATTGTAAATGTTTTTTGAAAATTCGCGGAATTGGAGATTGTAATCCAACCGTTTACGAGGTTACTTTCCAAGTATTCATCCAATATTTGCTGATGTACAAAAAAGTATTTGAAAGAAATTAGTTGGAATGATTTATTATTCTAATGTTGAAATATAAATAAAGTATCGATAGGAAAAATATCTTGAGCTGGCTCCTCGAGTTGAAAATTAATGGCAATCCATTAATTACAACAAATACACTTTATTCACAATTGTCACTATTTCAAACACGGATAAATATACTACGGTAAAACCCTTATTGTCGTTTGAATGGTCTTTTCTCTCGTTTGATTATTTGAAATATTCGTCTGCTATATATAATTGTAAATGTCTAATCTTAGAGCTGGTATATATAAGAATCCCTGGTAATCATGCTTCCCTATTAATGAATCTTGTCACGTCCATTTCTTGGGGCAAACAAATAATTGTTTGGATTACTTTCACTGATTACTCCGAAATTTTCCCACTGATCAATTGATTTTCCTTGAATAATAAATGAGATTAATTAATATTAGTTTTTTAAATCATTTATAAAATTGCTTTTCAACTATGTGTAAATTTGTATATTTTCCTGCATTTGAACGCCAGGAAACGGGTCCATTTACTAATTGAAAGAAAGGTCATAAGCATTATAAAAAACCAAGATATTTGACAATCACAGGCATATGGTGGTTGCAAAAAGAGTAAAAATAAGTATATCAACAGGCCAGATTTATAGGTTTCCCAATATATTGAAAATAAATTTCACATTTAAGTACCACATGTGACCATATGGAAAGAAATTAAAAGATTCCAATTAAAATTAAGGAACAGATGGCAATTAATTAACTTTCTGAAGAAATCTCGAACTACATTCCCAATTAAAGACACAAGTGCCTAGAGGGCCCCAATGGAAAAAAAATAAATTCTGAGGAATTATTTTAATTTAGTTGTACTTTGTCAAAATAATGAGGCAGAACATGTAGATTTTTCAAGATGATATATTAACTTTAAACTTTCCGTTAATATTGCAGTATTACAAATAAAACAAAGATTGTCTTCCGTTCGTGAAACTGGAAAATCTACAATTTCAGACCCAAATGATCCCAATACATCAAAGGTGATTTCTGAGTTTTGGTTCTAATTATTAACCCTTGGAGTGCCGACAAAGGATAAAAGATTTTGAAAACCGGGGCCAAATATCTTTCTAGCATTTTATATCTTGTACATAATTTAGAAACAAGGTTTGTAGTACTTGACCTCAAAGGAAAAAGGGAAATCACGCCTCAAACTACTTGAATGTCTACAGTATGTGAGAATTATTATATGCTGTTGACGTCACTCAACGTGTTAAAAAATAATATATATAACCTACGAATATAATTCTTACATAGTTCCGTTGATAATAAGCGCAAATACCACAATAACCATCCGATATTTATAAGTTGGAATGAAAGCTTTCCATTTTTTTGATTTTATAACCAAATACACTTGTTTTGGCAACATAATATCTGTAACATAAAAACAATGACAATATCAACACAAAAATACATAATTAATAAATTTATAATAAATAATTAAAATAAAAATAAAGAGAAACTTTAATATTTAGAAAACAATTACATTTTTTAGTCGATATGGAAAAGTATTATTATTAATATATTATTAATTTTATTATTATTTTACAATATATCTTGGTTATAAATATTTATGTCATTAGTGCAATGCTGCATACATTGGAATGACTACCCGTCATTTTCGTTCTCAAGTTTTTGATCACAGTCGACTGATGGAATTGATTGATATTAGTAGATGCTATTTTGTGCGGCATGATGAAAATTAATGTAAAATGTTTTTTTTAAATATTTTATTGAAAGTTTATTAAAATTTTGTTAAATTTTGATTTTATAAATTTAATATAATAAATTTTTTTAAACAGAATTTATAATTTTTGGCTTTGCCTTTTTTAATTTTTGATCATTTTTTCATATTGAAAAACCAAAGAAAATTTGTCAAATGTGACTGAAAAAATTAAAGATTTTACTGATGTTATCTTTATTATTATATTTTTATTAAAAACAATTTCAAAAACTATATCTAAAATTGTTACTTACTAATTTTAAATTGATCGAAATAGTAAATATCGCACATCAAAATGGCAGTCCAGAACATATATAAAACTGTAAATAGCGACCAGAAAATAATTTCTTGAAAAAACTAAAAGGTAAAAAAAATTACAAAATTTATGTGAAGGAATAACTTTCCTAGCTGACTAACCTGGTGGATAACGCCAATGAAGATGAATATTGCCAAGGAAATGTAAAATAAATGAGCTGAAGCAGTTATATCAAAATGGCGGAACTGATAGATTTGTACCATCATTATACAAACAAGAATATACTTGTAAGATTGGTCTTTATAAATTTCAATATGAATAAAAATGACATAATAAGTAAAATTACCAAATATCATATGTCTCTGATTTGGACAAACGTGATATAATGCACTCATAATACCTTCCATCAGAAGAGAAAACCCCATTGCATAATAAAGTCCAAAATATTTTGGTAAGCCATAATACTATTATATAATGATTTTAATAATTCTAATTATTTCAAAACTTACAAAGATTGACATATTTAGTTCATTCAGCCATGAATTGTAACGTTGATGCCTATGAACATAACACAATCAAAATCCGAAGATAACTAAATCCTTAGAAGCGCACCCTATGGGCCACTGACTGTTGCGACAGTACTTTTCTCTTTTATAGTTTTCATTTAAAATAATTAACATTTAAGATATAATTCTTTTCAATAAATTGAAGTTGATGAAATAGGTTTCTGAAAATTAGTCGTTCGGGAAACTCTAATTTGACGGGAAAAAACGTAACCACAAACAGTGGCACTTTAGAAACACATACTTCGACAAGATTAAGGGGTGCTGGTGGATAAATCTCCACAAATACTCGATTTCCGTTGTTAATTTGAACCAGAGAAACACGACTCAATTCAAATGACACAAATTGAACTAATCTTTTTTTATATATTTTTATAAGTTTTTTATTAATTGAGACCAGAATGCAATATTTGAAAAAAATCCAAACTATTGTTATTAGTAAAAACTTACATATATTACAACCAAATACATATTTATATATTTTTCATTATAATTTAACACATTGGCTTACGAATTGTTTAATGTTTTCTGCGTAATTTTAAATCGATTTAATTTCCATAAAATGTGATTTGTGAAATTAATTTTTTTTGGTAAACAAATATGAATATAATGAACTTTATCAAATTACATTTCAAGCCGGAGTATGCGGGCGTCACACCTCAAAGTGACTTAATGAATTAATATGATAATTATAAATAAAAAACAAAAAATATATAATAAAATAAACAAAAATTCAAAAGAACATCAAAGTCATAAATTATGACTTTGATAAAAAATGGTCTAAAGTTTACTGCATTTTTCGGCTTTTCTTTAAAGAATGACTTTTTCCGTTTCCCTTAAATATTAAGAAAAAATATTCTTAGCCAAAACATAATTATTTAAACCATAGGTTCCCAGGCTTTTCCGGACCACCGCACATTAATGACCCTCACTCATAATAGTTATACCAAATATTAAAATATTGATAAACATTATTTATATTTTATCTATTCACCTATTAAAAGTCTAAATGTTTAGATTTAGTTAAATAAATAAAATGTTTATTCGTGAAATCAGTAATTTTGAAAGGTTATATTAATATTTTTTAAACAGTGTTGTCGCCGCCCAGTTGTCTCTAAACTCACTTGCATCACCGTGAAAGGCTCCAGTACCCACTAGAAGCGGTACCGCCACCGTTGGGAGCCATTGATTTAAACAAACTTTTTCCAATATATTTCACCTTTTTTCCATTCAAGTCTAACTAATTTATGATAGTTGTCATTATTTGTTCAATTTTCTTAACAACTAGCTTTTAAATAATTACATGTCATATAATGTTTTCTATGTTCAGGGCTATTGTCGTGTTTACTCTTGGACTAAGGATTCATTAATCGAACAATTCTGCTTGAAATCACAAAATTTACAATTTTTTGCAATAGAAAGTAGGAATGAAATGTGAATGAGAAGTGAAATGTAACAAAGAAACCACATACAATGCCCACTGACGGTTGCTCTCCTCTCTTTTTGGTATTGTTTTTTATAACTAATTTGATCAGAAGTTTCTGACTTTGGTAACAATAACCGCTTTTAAACAGATGTTGCAAGACTTCAGTTCTAGATATTGTTTAATAAAATAGCAATTTATATGTCAGTACATTTGATGTCATGAAAAATTATTTTTGTTTGAAATAACGAATTTAGGAAATATTTCTTGAATTTGTTTTAATAGTACCACAACAATATGTATATGAAATAAAATCATTTTCAACGAAATTTTCTTCCAAATTCTTTTTGTTTCTTTACAAAGACTAGCATGCTTTCTTTTGAATACTACCCTTTCCTAATTCAAGTAGTCTTTGAGCTATTGAAGAAGAATTTTCTTAGGGTTTGGGAAGTTATATTTTTTACTTTACTTCGAGAGATATTCATAACAAGCAGAAGCCAAACCAATTAATAATATGGGAAATCTGCAGAATACAAGAGAGTACCAAGAAAGGTCTAGTATTAATAGAACACGATATCTAATGATTTTAATTTATTTTAATTTCTCACTTTTTCCACGTAATAAGGAGAAATAAAATCCCGAGAAGTATATATCCAATGTTTGAAATCATATTATTAAAAGCTGGAAAAACGAAAAATGGTCGGGCGCATCGGAAATTATAAAAGCAAATATCTTGATTTCCATTGGTTATAAAATTCTATAAATTCAATTGATTAATAAAGGTGCCAAACATTGATTACCCTGTAGAAGTTCCATATCATTTGTATAGCAGAAGGCAAATTAAATATGGAAATGACAATAAGGTACCTACAACACATGAACATATATAGCTGAAATATTATAAAGCCAATTTCACCAGATGTACATAAAAAACTCTTGCTCCAAATGCATTGGATTCGTCTTGGTTAAATCCGAAAGATAAATTAATTTCTAGAAATATAATATTAAAGAAAAGAACTCGTGAATATGATAAATGAAATGAATAAAATAATAAATTATATCAACTAAAATACTAGGGTAACGTTTCGCGTCAATTTGAAATTATCAGTTCAATTTTAATAAAAATAATCTTTTATATTATATTTTCTACAAAATTTTCGACTATGAATCATATTAATTTGTGAATACCTTAAATAAATCTGATTCATAGTCAAAAGTTTTGTAGAAAATATAATGTCATTTATAAATGAAAAGAAATCAGAGGTGAAAATCAAAATAAATCTTTTATATATTTGTTTTATCGGTTAGAACAAGTGAAAATAATTAAATATTATTTGTAATTAATTACTACATAATTAATTAATTGAATTATTAAATGACAAAAAAATAGAAAACCAAAAGAGGACACTGGCAAACTTGAATATTTTTGTTGAGAAACAGGTTGAGTGTACTTTTTGTATGGTGTTAGTGAGGTGTCTCACTCTTATATGGTAGTAACAGTAGTTCTTTAGTGGCATGTTCCAGGTCAAGGAACATTGAAATAATTTTAACGATTCAAAATAAAAATCATGAAGACGAAACGGTTCAAAGTATTCTACACATTTTTAATGAGATGCGATTGATTTAAAATCTTCTTTACCTGATTACATTTCAATAAAGTTTTTAATTACAATACAACAAGATGAATGAAGGAGAGTAGAAGTCTTTAGGAATACAAACGACTTTTCCAAGGTACTACCTTAATCCAATACTAGACAACCGTATCCATGATCTTTTTCAGGTAATGAAAATGTCTAGAAGACATCTGATAAATTATAAACAATTTTATTTTAATGATTTAGAACAAAAGATTATTAAATTTTTTAAATGTCAAAGGAATTTTTTAAAAAATAAAAACTTAATTAGAAAATACCTTTTCACATTCTGGATTATTTTGGGTGAGACATCCTTTAAAAATAAATTATATCTTTTTTAAGAAATCAAATATCTAACTTTTTTTGGTAGTTCCTGCATGGGAATTGACCGACGAAAAGTCCGACAGTATTCTGAATCTGTTTTCACTTGAAACCGATTTACTAAAAAAATATTAACATTTTAAGTATTAAATACTGGAAATTTTATTTTGCCACTTTATTTTAAATTCAAACATCTTTTACCTCGACATAAGGATTCTTGTTTTGATTCATCTGATCCTTTGTGATATACAAATTTCTCAAGCTAAAAAAACATGTATGCCTTAAGTAAAATCGCTGTTTATTTAGTTGTTTTGTGTACTTTCTTATAAATAAAATTATTTTAACAGTAACATGTACGTAGGATGTACATAGGGTTGTTATTGCTCTCGAAATTTAGTCTATTAAAACGAGTACCTCCCAGCCACCGGTGTCGGGTTAAAATCTTACATTATTTGGAAATTTGAAAAATTTTGATACTATTTTTTCGAATTTCTAGTGTTTAACATGTAAATAATTGATTGAAGATAACTAAAAATACGATATATTTTTTTAAAAAAACAAAGTTAGTTAACGTTAGATAAAATAAAATTTCTTTAATGATATAGATATTCTTAGCTAACTTTCAACATTCCTCAATCATTCAATACAACATACTGTTAATTAAATAAACATTGTAATGAATTAATTATATGAAAACGCCATTCAAACACACGTTTTACTTTACATTTCGACAGATTTATTGTAATCATCTTGTAAAAAACAACCAAAAAATAATATGGATTCTAATTTTTTAAACAATTTATTAATTTGAAAATTAAATTTTACTTCTTAAATAAATTTTGTTTTCAAAATACTAAAAAAATTTTAAATTTAAATAAAAAACAGTATTTTTAATAAATAAAACAGAAAACTACATCAAGATCTAACAACAAACCTCAAATTTATCAACCAAACTGTTTAAAACCATTCAAAAATTGCATACTAATAGACTTTCGCACATTATTTTTTGAATCTAATGACCTTATCAACAGTGCATATAACATTTTTGCAATAATTATTAAAGATTCTTAATAAAACTTTAAAATCATACATTCCTATTTTACTCATTCACACCTAAATTTATAATTCACGAGAAATACTTTACAATACTTGCTTACACTGTTATTTTTGATTTTCTCCTGTCAGAATTGCAATCTAACTATATTGCTCAAAATTCAACGAGTAATTTGGCTTGATTCAGAACCATAAAAATTTAGCTAGAACACAAATCGTTAACTTTAGTACTTAGCATCACTACTCATACTCCACAATAAATGTGGTTTTTGGTGAGAACCGACTTTTTTTCTCTCAAGTAAGTATTTTCAAAATACGGGAGCGTAAAACCGACAAATGCAAGCATCAGAACATCATTTATCACGGTAACTAATTCAATACCACTAAACTTGCAATGGATATAGAAGTATGCGTTTTCAAATTTTGTGTTTACAGGTTTACAGAGCAGAACCCCTTTCAATTTCTCACCTTATTCCATTTATTTCTGCTTTTTCCATATAATCATTTCTGGGTAACAGTTCCAGAATATGAATTCCAATTTGTTATCAATGTTGGTGTACTGGGAAAACTTTATTACCATTAGCTAATATCTTTCGCTAAATCACTTGCTTCTTCAACTCTAGGGTACAATTTCCCTCGCACACCTCACAATTTACGGATTACCATCATACACCTATGGTTGAAGCTATGTTGGTAATGTGTATAACAGCCGAATGCCATTCGAGCAAGTGAGCACTGTTACCAATACTACTCCTCGAATAACCTTCGTTATTTTATGTTCCTTTGATTCCGAAATATACCTGGTTCCTTAAATCTAAGTAATGAACATGATTAGGAAGGTATCGAATATCGATGATACTAGACGACTTATAAATTTTAACAGCAGGCTATAGAGTTGTAACGGAATTAAATTGGTATGTTTATTTTATCATTCGTTAATACGATAAGATAATTTACATATTAATTTACCTTATTCTATTACTGAGGTCTACACAACCCTTATTATACAATTATTCTAAATTTGAAATCGATAATATTTAATTTACGAAATAGACTAGCACGCAATTCAAAATTTAAATTATCAATATTTAATTTAAGAAATAAAATAATATACGATCTATTGAAATGGAAAATTCACAAGCGATAACAACGAAAATAGTGATAATAAGGGTTGTAATAACATGATATCAGTGTTCGAAGTTCACACCAAAACATCCATGGCCGAAAGAAAACCTAATCACTCGTCCCCGTCGATGTCTACGGGCAGACAACGACGCTTGGGGCACCTTGAAAGCGGATTTAGGGTCGATCGCCTAGATTCTCCTCGTTGTGTGACCATCGGCTCAACCACCGAAATAATAAGTGGCGATGAGAGTCCGCTTGTATCTCGAATTTCCGTCGTTCCCGAAGGCCCGTCATGTTGCAAATTCGACTGTAACAGGGCATTTTTGGCCATGTGCCTGTGCCTCCGGTGACGGTTCCTGTTCGGTTTGTGCCGTCTGTTTCCAGGGATATTCTTCGAGATACCCGTTCAAGGATTTTGGCCAGGCATTTGAGCTTCCGTCTGAGTTGGTAAGTGATGGGTGAGAATTATGTCTAATTCCTGTGCCAATCTCCTGCTCGGCAGACGAGCTAAGAGTTTTCTTTTAGTGCATATTTGCCGGAGCGCAGCACTCTGCTCGGATATTGTGATCCGCTGGCTCCGGGTTTCGATAATTAAATCGTCTCGGGCTCGAGAGAGACGTGAAATTTTCTGATAGAGCCCCTTGGTTGTTTCAGGCGAGCACAAAGTGCCCTTGATTTTGTTGAATTTTTCTTTGAGAATGGCGTTTTCTCGCTCTAACTTCTCAATCTGCTATGACATTGCCACTACGGACGGAGTGATTCTGGAAATCCTTGGCAAATTTGCTAACGAAGACATGGACAGAAGGTATCAAAAGAACAGATGGATGGAGGATAGTTTTTATGTGATTTGCACAAAATAAATAATGTAATTGGTTCCAAATCTGATTTGGACTTGGATGTCCGAAAAATCGTGGAGTTTTTGAATGGATTGACGAATGGACGAGGCTCGCAGTTGCACGGCTCGAGTAAGAAACATTTTCTACAAAAGGTTTAATTTAAGCCGAAGATCAATTCCAAAGAGATGATTTATCAAAGAAAATAAATAAGTTTATCTTCTTAAAATCAATAAATTGAGACAATGCATGCGTACAGAAAATACAAGTTATTTTGCGTTGGCATTCTATACTCGTGATTACACCTACTAATGTTTCATACGAAACTGATATTGATTGATATTTTACAAATAATTTAGAATTAATAATGGAAAAAAAATTTATTTAAATATTTTGGATCACAAATGATAAAATACTACATGACCTATGAGGAATTAACTTTAAGTATGTCAGAATATCTAAACTGAACACTAAGTTATTTTACGCCACTTTTTAAAATTCCTGACTGGTGATAATGGGATTTTTATCTAGTCATTGACATCGGATGGATGGAGTTATACTTGTGAATCTCGATGTTCATCTGAATGGAAATTTGCATACCGTTTGTAAATGTTTGGTCATACATTCTAACGGCGGAGATTTTTATGATACTCCATAGTGATGGGTATTACTGGACTCGAGGTATGCTAAGCCTGTTCATAATCGTCTTGTTAGTTCCATATTGGGGGTGACAATTTTCATCAGTGTTTTAGCGTGATCGCTATTTGTATCTTTACTAGTGCCTATCTAAAACGCTGTCGAGTTTCACTAATTCATATCATTAGTGGGTTCTTTGTTGATTACTCCTTCACTAGATATTCCTAATTGTGGAGATTGTCTGGTATTTAACTGATAGCATACTTGTGGTTTAGTTTCTCTTATATTTTGCTCTTTGGCTGATACCTTCCTGTAATCACTTTTACAATAAGGCATTTGACTTTAATAGTTACCTCCTACCCCTAGCTAACCCGTCGTATTATAATTGAAGAAGGTTAATAAAATTTCACCTAATGATCGGTCAGCGATCACCCTTGATTCCCCAAACTAATAACGCTCTTTCCGTGATTTTAATTTCTGCTTGTCTCGACCGACGTTTCCATCAGCCGTTACGAGTGGTAAAACGGTGCCCTGTGGGTAAAGTCCTGCGTCTTACGACCAGGCCTCGCCGCGAACAGCCGAGTTTTCAAGAGTGTAAGGCCAGCAACCACAACTAACGAAAGCTAACTCGTTAGCCGGATCGCCAACCTACTCTCTTGAGATCTATTACAATAAAATATAAAGTTTTCATAGGGACCTCTTTATATGATTGAAAAACGAAAACATAATAACGAGCATCCAAATAGTTTATTTAATTTGAAATTTTACATTAACATAAAAATTACGACAAGTAAAGATATAATTACAATCCTTACTTTCACAATTAACTGATCGAAATTTGATTAACTAGTAATAGTTATTTTTAGAGTTATAAAAGTTGAAAATAATGAACTTGGTCACTGTTTATATAGTAATTTTATGCCTGTGTGCAACCAATAGGCGATTTTTCGCCATTTTGATGGCTTTTTATTATTTTTATTTATTTTAAAATATTTTTATAATTTTCTATATATTTTTCTTGATTTTTTGATATATTAATTTTATTGTTATTGAATCTATTCTTATCGTAATTTTTATACCATGTTCTTTTTAGCCCTTAAAATTTTGTTTCTTGGCCGCCGCTTCTGCTTGTGTTTTTTCTAAACCTTATTTTGCAAGGTTTTGGCAGTTTATTTTATTTCATATATGTTCCTCTTTGCCTCTGTATGCGTTAATCGATTTTATTAATATATGTTTTAATTAGTTTTGTTATATTTTAATTTGTTTATTTGATGTTTTTATTTTATTTTTAGTTTCTGCTTGCGGTGCATGTGCAGGGACCTTTTTCCTTATTTTTATTTTTTGTTTTAATTTACATCACAATTATATTTTTTGTTTTAATTTTTGGCTTTAAGCCCAACATCAATAAACATTTCAATTGGATGTTGTTCTTGAATGTAAAGTTTTGTTGGACTAGAACTGAAGTTTTAAATTTAAATAATCGATTTTTAAATGGGTCTAAATATATAGCATGAAAATCGCACCAGGATCATTTAGAATTCATTATACATAATATAATTCATAATATAAGAAAGTTAAAAGAATAAATAATACACATTTAAATAAAATAAAAAACGGATGGAAAAACAAAACATTAAAAGTAAAATAAATAAACACATAGTTGCATAAGTATCACCATTTTGAATCCTAAATTCATCGTGGCGGTGAAATAATAAAAATAAAGAAAAGAGCTCTAATTATGGTTATTTTAATAAACGAAATACCATAATTCTGCAGCAATTGAATAAATTTTGGCTTGAACTATGAAACTGAAAAGCCATAATTAAATCCGTCATGTTGGATATCAAATTAATGATATAAAAAGAATTAATAAAAAATTAACAAATGGTTTTCTATAAGAAATTTCACAATAAAAAATAAATAAATAAAAAATAATGTTATTACTAAATTAATTACAGGCAGACAATATATATACTACGTGGGTGTCTACAGTACGTGCATAATTAGGATAAAGAATAAACAATGATGTAATCCAAGGACCCAGACAATCAAAATAATCAATAAAACATTTAGACAATAAACATTAATTATAAGGGTTTACATATAAGGACACGGAAACCAATTACCCCAATACAATTACATCGCAGACACGAGTGAAATGTACCCGAGACAGAAGTAAACACTTCAACACAAATTCAGCAGAAATAAACACAAAATTTGTTTAACAACTTATCATTATTTTCTCATTTGTTCTGAAATTCAATTTAAGACCACGCTTGTAGGTTTATTTAATTTTGTGACGAGTTAATTTTTATTTTATATGATAAATTTTTTCTAATTAATAAACGTTCTTTAAATGGATTTTGCTTTTTAATCCTTTTCTTAAATGTTTCGGTATTCTCATGTCTCTAAAATCAAATTCATGTGTAATATTGTACGGGGAACCAAAAAGTCGATCGTTCATACCGTTAACAGTTATGGATGCAGCGCCAACTAAGAATTTCTCCGTTACTTCTGTCGTCTAAAATTGAAATTGGATATAGCATGACTGAGCACCGAAAAGTAAGCTCACTCGGACTTTCTTGTTACACAGAACGGAACGCAGTCAACCATCGGAAGCTGATGGGGTGAACTGGAAAATCATTTCGATTAGTATTACTCTAAATTATATACAGGTTGCATTTGTGTAAGCTATGAAACGGAATGCTATAGAAGTTGATTTTTGAATAAATGCATGGTTAATATAATGCTTAAGGTAAAGGTAAGGGGTCGGTGAGGACGAAATGTAGCTGTTATAGCGATTAATAAATAAAATAGAAAATCTTCCAAAATAAGTAATGTTGTGCAAAATTTTGGAAATAATGAAAATTATTTATAAATTCTGAGAAAAATAAGCGGATCACACTAAAATTGTGAAAGAAATATTAATAAATAAAAGATAAAGGGAACAAATAGAAATAAGAATAGTAGTGGACATAGAATTCGAAGAACCCGAAAGTAAAAATATCATGAGGAGTAGTTCTAGAAATTGAATTCACCTGCTTATGGATTTTCAATCACTATGTACAGTATCAACATGGTAACTGCCATGAGTACATTGGTGGGATAGTGTAATAATCTTGAAAGCGTTTAGATAAACGATTTAGAGATAAACTAGAAAGTAAACTTAGAAATTTAAATCAAACCAGTTTTCAGCAAAATTTAAGGATTGTTCTATCATACTATCCATTCTATATATATTTTGAGACTGAATTTTACCCTAATATATCAAGACCCATACTTTTCATTTAATTTCCAATTTTTTATTTCATTTATTTTCATTATGATTAGATCAAAAATTTATTATCCTATGTAACACACATTAAATAAACTTGATGATATTGTATTATAAATATTATTGTAATTATATATAACCATAAACCAGAAATATAATAAAGTAGAAATTAGTAGGTATATTGCATTTAATACTAGAAACTTACATAAAGTGATCTCCCACCATGGCAAGACAAGCAATAACGTAAAATGAGAGGTAGAACCCAATAGCCAAGAAAATAGGAAGCATATAGTCTACAATGTGTTTAATTTAAAGTGAATAAATAAAAATAAAATTACATTATTAATATAAACTAGTATATACAAAGTCTATCAGTCACAGTTGTCAGAAAAATAAAACCAAATGATTTAAAATTCAAATTGTATGATTGATATGGGTAAAAAAAGATAGCTATGTTGATTGAACACGGTTCTGAGAAAAAAGTTGTGATTGCACGGTATCACTCAATTTACAGCATAAGGAGAACAAGTTTTTTTTAATGAAGTGCCATTAAAAAATACTGGAACAAGGCGAAACATAAAAAGATGATTCAAATTATACTTGTGACAATGATGAATTCACCAGATATGTATGTAGCAATTCAAGCAGTTCTTTCTGAGTGTGCAACGGGTGTTATTTTGGAATCTGAAGATGGATTATCAAATACTGTGCCAATTTATGAAGCTTACGCTTTACCTCATGCAATTTGCAGAATGAATTTGATTGGAAAAGATATGAGAGATTATTTGATGAAAACCCTAACAGAACGAGGTTACATTTTTATAACTATAATAATTCCGAATACACGAAAATTATACATAAATTAATTATATTTTATTTTAGATAAAGATTTGCATATAATCCTACTGTGTATATCAATAAAAACAAATTCAGTTTTAATTTCACGTTGTTCCAGGTTTAAAATTTGTGGATGGTATTCAATTTCAATACGTTAATTCTTTGCTTGCAAGTTTCTCAGGCCTCATTTTTATACATAAATATTATCCCGATTAACTCCACGTCGAGACACTCAAGTTTCGTTTAAAATGTTCTTCAATCTTCACAGCCTTTAGTCGTTACAAAGAAAATTATATTATTGTAAATTATAAATAATTATATATAATCAATTATACTTCAACAATATTTAAAAAATTATTGAATAAATCATATTAGTATTTATTGAAATTCAAATCAATTTCTAAAACTTAATATTAATTAAATATAATTAATGTAAAACTAATTATTTAAACAAATGCATCAATCGACAAGAAAAAGTTGATTTTTAGGTTAAATTGATTTTAAAATAATTAAAATTTATGGTAAAATTTTTAATCAATCACGGATATATCTAGTAAACTTTTTAATAGAAATTTTAAATTTTTATTACGTGAATCCATGACATAAACTTATTAGTTCCAACCCAATGACGTAAGACCTCACAGAAAACGGAAGAACCTGGTAAAAGTGTAACAAACCACATACAGAATCCTTGTATAAATCCTTGTATAACAATATTTTTCCTAAAATCATGTGCTTTTTTGGGATTTTAGGTACTTTACCCAATGAATCAACAAATAATTCACGAACTTGGCAAAGAACAAACGGATGTCATTCGTGTATCACCATATTTGTGAAAGCACAATTAAAGTTTAGAATTTAATGTCTTCGATGAAAATAATGAATTGACAAGGGGTAGGCATCATAAAATATAGAATGAAAAATATTTTACCCGTTTTGAGTTCTGTAATATGGAAATTGAAATGCTTCATTTCTGGCCAAGGTTCTATGAAACCTATCATTGACATTATCATTATCTTACAAAATTACTTTGGGACAAACTGAAAAAATTTGCACATTTTTCAGCCATTTTATTTAGCATAAATATAATTAAAATGCTATTGCTTGAAATGAATTTGCCCTTCTGAACATTTGGTTATAATTAGCATTTAGAATAATTAAATTAAATTAACTTTAATAACAAGCGTCGTTTCTTTGGACATTGTTTGGTGAATATAATAAGGCTTAATATGCCTATAATCATCTTGAACTGGCTCCTTAAGATATTAAGTTTATTATTGAAAAAATATTTTGTAATTTAGATAAAATAAAATTTTAAATGTTTTTATTGTTTTTATAATTTATGTTTTAATAATGTTTCATGTCTTAAATGCATGTTCAATGCAGGATTACCAAAGGTCACCTTAGGCACTATGTTTAGGGCCCACGAAGACCTATAAATTACAATAGAAACACGAAAATAAATGCTATAGTGAAATTGAAATAATTCAATGTTTATTGCACAAAATAAAATTAATTAATTTTTAAAAAAATAGTTTAGTAATAAACGACAGTGAACAGCAAAAGTAAAAATGCTTAGGACCTCCAAATATGTTAATTTAAGTCTAAATAAATAGAAAAAATTTTGTTAAAAATAAAAAATTGATTTAAAAAAATGTAGAAAATTTAAGTAAGTAAATCAAGCACCTAATACATATATATAAAAAGGGGCCGGATTAACATATTCAAAGGCAGTAAACACTTACTATGTATGGTGCCCGAAAAGCCAACGAAATCCAGGTAAAAGCCAGTTGTCCGAAATTAATATTTAATACAATATTATATATACATATGAAGCCTAGAGTTAGAAGTTAGCGGCTAGAACTTTAGCCCTTAATCATAAGTTAAATTAATTAAGTAACTATATGGCTACACAACATACACCATGTTCCGTGGACATTTTTAGTTAATTAATATGACCCATTTATTTAAAATGAACATCACGTTAGTTCATGCCTTAATTTACTAATTGCAAAAAATTATAGTAGCTTATCGTTGAGCCCCTTTCAATGCGGTGCACTTAGCACGTGTGTGCTTTTAATGCTATAATAAAGTTACCTTCAAAACTGCAATTTGATTTAATGTCTTCAGAAACTTGTTTTGACTACCAAACCTTCCATAGATAATAATGAGGGACCCTTATTCAAGTTTAGTTAGCTATTAAGTTTATTTACTAAATAATGTTAAATTTTATTTTTTTTCCTTTAGCATGTTTCTTTTAGTTATAAAGCTCCTATTTTATTAATGCAAATATCAAAAATCTCACGACATGATTTTGAATTCCTAAATTCATACAAATTTCATCTTTGGACTGAACATGAATTACAATTGTTTGTTTTTTCGAATCAAATTTAAATAAATAATAAACTGGCGTGTAAATTGTAATTGAAACCGATTGATTTTGGTTGAGTCTAAGATTTTCAATAAATATTTTAATTAAAAAAATTTAAAAAAGCACTTTATTAAAAAATTATCAATCCATTTGATTTGAATTTTAACCGCTATTTTTCGTAAAGATTTTGATGAAACTTCAATAGATGTGCTGTGGTTTGAACTGTAATTATGATTCTTTGCCTCGTTGAATAGATGAATTGTTCTTGCTGCCTTTACCGGTACTTCGCTATAAAATGTAAAATAAGTATAAATTATTAGCTTGTTTAGACGCGTTGGCAATACATACACATTCAGCTATACGAGGTTCCATAAAAGTTCACTAAAGACGCATTAAATAACTTTTAGTAGGTGAGTGCAAAGGGATGGAGAACAACGTTTGTGAAGTAAAATCCGCAATGTTGAAGATAGGATCCAACATAAGAGAAAACACAAAGAATTGAAAATAATTATGGCTTGAATTAGCATTGAACTCAAAAGATAAAGAATAACCCAATAACAATGATGGTATAACTCAACACACGAACCAACCATAATTACAATGGGTAAATTAAAAAATATGTCGGTTTGATTAAAAATAATTTTAGTGAATCGCTAAAATAAATATTGATGACGTCAAAAAATTTTTAAATAATAAATTAATTTTCAATTTTATAAATAAAAATTATTTCAAAAATATGCAGTCAAATATATTTCATTAAAAAATATTGTTTTAATTACAAGAAAAGGCTATTCAAACACAAGTTTTACGATATATTTCGACAAATTCCCTGTCATTATCAAAGTATAACATGGATTTTAATTTTATATTCAAAAAAATTATTATTTATAAAATATTTTGATGTTTCGAATGTTTTAAAATAGTTTGATTGGTAAAATTAAGATAAGTTAAAATGTTGTAGTTAATTTTAAAAAAATTTTATAAATAACATTTATTTTTATTATAAGAACTTTTTTTTGTTTTACACCTCTGATTTCTTAATAAGTGACATAATATTTTCTACACAATTTGACTATGAATCAGATTTATTTAAGGTATTCGAGAAGGTATTCACAAATTTTTTAAAAAAGATTTAAAATATTAAAAATTTGTTTGAATATATAAATTAAAATCTTTTTCATTTTGGTTGTTATTACCAGATGATAATGAATGTGTCAAAATATATCATAAAACTTTCAATTTAGCAATGTTTATTTTATGAAAATAATTGAATAATACAATTTCAATGTCACTTACAGAATCAACAGTCATGATAACCAATTTTAGAAATCTCAATTATCTTGTCTGAAAAATAAAATTCTTTGGAACTAAAAATACTGGACTTTGTTTTTCAAAAAAGTACTTTTTGAAGTTTGCATTCCAATATTTGGGATACTTAGCTCTCAATTTTTAATGTATATGTTGACAAAGTTATCAAATATGAATTAGTTATTAATTCATTTTGATTATGACAACATTTATTAAAATAATAATTATTAAAATAATAATAATAATAAAATAATAATAATAATAATAATAATAATAATAATTATAATAATAACAATAATAATAATAATAATAATAATAATAATAATAATAATAATTAAAATAAAAATACAAAATTATAATAATTGAAATAAAATATAACATTGATTAAAACAAAAGAATTTGTAAACCATACAATATCCTTGGGATAATTTAAGGATAATATTAGGCAGAATTACTTCCTCGTATTTGCTTACACAAAAGTTAGGTAAAAATTAAAATCAAAATAAATTAAAATATCGGTTTGGAAAATGTAATTATTTCTTTAACATTTTAATCTTTATTAGAACGGGCCTACCCAAAAATAATAAGACAAATCTACATAAATTATTTCACTGTCCGACAGGAGCATGTGTGAAAATTTTGAAAAATAATTTTTAATCTTTATCACTTTTAGCAAAGTATAATTTAATATAAATTATTTTGTCGAAAAAAGTTTGCATTAACTTTATCCTCTCTTTATAGTTGTGCTAAAATCCTACAATCTTTAAATTTTATCTTTATATTGGTCCAATCAAAACACATATAAATGATATGAAAATTAATTTGTTATTTCTGACTTACTTATTAATCTGAAATAACTCCATTGATAATAAATAACTGTTGTCTTGCTTGATAATAATAGAAATAGATTCATGGGGTTTTAGGTCACATTCTATATAAACCCTTAATGCAGCTTCCTAAATGATCTAGATAATAGCATTATATTTGATATTCGACATAACCTTTGTAGATAAATTATTATATTCATAGAAAATGATTGATGTATTTCTGACAGAAATATTTATTTCATTAACTTCATTTATAATTCCATTATAAATATTGTAAAAATGATTTTCCACCGTAAAACGTTCACAAATAATAATCAAGATAAACAACAAGACTTTCATTATCAATTTTAATTTTATGATAATGCAATATTTTTAATCTGTTTATATTCGTTCAAATTATTTAACTTAAATTAAAGGAATCAAATTTAATTTCAGTATTATTAATACACAACCGGAAATCTTGATCGTCAGTATTTACATGAACATTTTAGATTAATATTTACAAAATAATGTTGTGAATTTAGAAAACTACCTGAAATAATTTTATATTATTTGATTGACAAAAGACTTTTTATAAAATATTTTCAGCAGAATGCAAGGAGGCGGAAAATCTTATTATTTTAGAATTGAATAAAAAAACAAAAATAAAACTAGAGTCAACCAGATAATATTATATATTTAGCAAAAATTTAAAATTAATTAATGTGAAATAAATTTTAAATTAAATAAAAGTAAAATAATTTAAAAAATAATAATAATCATAAATTTCGATAACATGTATTTCGACAAGCTCACTGTCATCATCAGGTAAAATTGAAATTGAAACTATATGAATTTAAATAATGTTCTATACATATAAACTAATTCAGTAAGCTTTGAAAAATATAATAAATTCTGTTTTTAAAAGTCAACTTTAAAATGTTAATTTAATATCTAAATTTAAAAAAAGGTAAATAAACTTTTAACAATATGTTTTTTTTCATGATGTATCACTTCAAAAACAACAAAACAGTCACGAAATTTTGTTCACTAAAATTAATCAATTTCTTCAGTCGATTAATTTTGATGTGATTTTATTTAAAGATTTGTTGATCAATAACCGGATGTTGATACCTAGTAAGTCAGTTCCTAATAAGTTTGAATCTAGTTTGGAATCAGTTGTCTGAACTTTTTGTTCAGGTGTTGATACCTAGTTGTTAGTTAACCTTTTATTTTTACTAGATTTTAGATTGATTTATTAATATTATTATTATTTATTTTAATATTTATTTCAAAATTATTTAATTTTTAATTTGTACTTGAAAATTTTTATATTACATCATCTGATCGACTCTGACTTTACCAGAGTTTACTTTAAGAACATTGTTCTCATTATGCCATTCTTTTTTATCTTGCTTTACCTACTCTCATTTACTTTCTTGTAAAATATCACATTATGTCATCTAACTTACCATATCTTAGTTACTTTACTTTAATTTAATAATTACACGTGTTTTTTATCAGGTTAATAAAAATCTTTTCGATCTAAAAATCCAGTTCATAAAATCTATACTGAAACCAAATTTAAAAATATTTTTTTTGGTGTAGTCAGGGTACCTATTGAACGCATCATGAATTTTTCTAAATTATTTAAATATGAAAACTTATAATAAATTTTTCCCAAATGAAAACTTCGACTTAAAAGACAAAAATTTTGAAACCACATTATTCAAGTGAGTTTTGCAAGTCATCTGCAAAAAATCTAATTGACAAAATCCTAAGAATATTATGCTTTTCAAGCATTTATTTAACTTTTTAAAGTTAGGTTAAAGCAATGAGGAAACATAATGTTTTTATAAATTATAAATTGGATTTTAAAACTCAAATAAAATACAAACATAAATGATAAATGTAAATAAAATATATTGGTTTAGTCGTATTCCGTTTAATCCAAACGTTTTATTTAATTTTGATGAAATAAAAAAATACACATAAACTCCTTTGGCCATTTAACCCATCTCACCTAAAGAATATTTCCTTTTTTTGTATTTTTGTGGAAATCTTTGGTTTTTAATTTGCAAATTGTTGAAAAAAAATATTTTTTCCAAATGAGAATTATAAAACCAATTTTGGAATTTTTGTCATAAATTTTCTTTACGGTTTATAATAAATTAAAAGAAATTTTTTTTATTATAATAATTTAGTCACATTTTAGAGTAGAAATTTACATAATGTATAAATGATATCATAAACTTAACTTTTCTCATTTTTTCAATTTTTAATTGTAGAATATTTAATTCTGAAAATCAAAATTTATATGATATTATCATTACATAATACAATAAAATAAATATTAGAAAAGTAATTTTTATAAAAAATATTCAAAATTAATTAATTCAAACAATTATAAAAAAATAAAATAAAGCTACTAAAAAGAGTAAAATTTAACTTTTGTTAGAGGATTAACAAAAAAAAATTCCATCGCAGTTTAAAAGTTTGTTTATTGGAGTAAGACTTCAACAAAGAGACCTGGACATGGAAAAAGTGGAAACCATATCGAAATTTTATTTATTTACAGTTAATAAATCAAAGATGAAAAACGAAAATAAAAAGATTTTACTGATAATTTTATAGGAAAATTATTATTAACCAAAATTTCTATAGACTAAAATAAAAATTAATTGAATATAATTTATAAAACAATTTTCACGGAAACTATTTTCCACCAATCAGCCAGCGCCTGTACACCGCACAAATGCTAGCGAAATCCGTGAGATTTAACCGTGAGCACTTTGTCAACGAATTGCTAATCTCTCGCTATTTTTTACTCGTAAATTGTTCGTTCTTCACTCAGCAGTTTGAGTTTAATTATTTTATAACCAACTTTCATCTATTTGCAATCATTTCAGTCATTATCCAATTATATTTGTCGAATTGATGGCTATTGAAATTATTATTTATATCTAGATATTGTTTAAGAAATCCGGTTTCTTTATATTTTTATGGATTATTATGCCATTGATAAGGATATTTCTTTCTAATAAAGTTGAGGAAAAGTTAGAACTAATTTGATTTTTTAAAAAATAAAAACGCGGCAGTTGGCTGTGAATGAGCCCGATTTGAGTCACTGGAATAATTTATCAATATTCGTAAATTACTTTTCTCGCACATGTTTTTTGTTTGTTTAAATCACCAAAATTTATATTTATTTAAAATATAACTATTATTTATTATTAATATATTTAATTAAAATAATTTATTTATATATTTTTATAAAAAATTGGACTTCGATTAATAATTACAAATTAGTGAGCAACCTCAGACGGCAGCGATTAAATTAATGTAATAACTTCTAAATATTTTTCTCAAAGCCGACCCATTAACAATAAATTCGACAGGTTTATCACTCACATGAAAGCTGCTTGTAAAGAAAACGTTGGGAATTTTTTTTAAAAACGTGTATTTGTAGTAATTTAAAACCCATTATCATTTCTCAATTAATCTCAGCCACATTAATGCACAGATGCATGATGCATTCTCTCTGTAATGTAATTCTAGATAGATGATTTTTCTCATATTTTCAGTCATCATCGCTACAGGAATCATTAAGGAGAATTGTTGACGACAGGAATCACATCGTAAAGTCAGCTGCGGTTGCTCAGAGTCAGTTAGTTGCGTGGCAAAATTAATTTATCTCCACATAATCTGAAATAATTAGCCTACTCAATTTAATAAATGGCAGTCCTGAAAGGAGAAAAAAACGTGTTTAATATTTCAATGCGGTTTTAATTGTTTAGTGGTTGAATTTTACCAGCTCCAATATATTTAATCGGTACAAAGATTTACAACAAACGAAAAATGCCTATATCTCATTAAGCTTCCTATATCAAATATTAAGGAAGAAGCGAAGGAACTGTAGCAGATCGAATTCACAAATTAATTTGGTTTTATTGCCGCCCTCCAGCGAGTTAATGAGTAGCAATTACACGAGATTCTGTAATAGAATGGTTGGCAGCGCGCCTGTGTGTATTACATTCGCGCGCGTGTGAATGTATGTGTGTGAGTGTGTGTACATCGAATGCGCAAAGACAAATGCAAATTGTGAGTATGTGTGCGCAATTGCCTGTTAGTTAAATTGCTGGCATGTCAGCGTACTTAAGAGATTCTCACGTTGATATGAAATCAGGCTATTTTCAATTAAAACAATAGAACAACTAAGAAATAGTCTGAATCAGCTTCAACATCACCTGCTTCCTAAAAAGCGAGCTTGTCATTCTCTCCATTAAAGAGATAAATAGAAATAATGAGAAGGAAGATATTACTATTATTATTAATATTATTTACCCATTTGTAATAATCGTTGCGAAGTGAATATAGATAATTATTAAACCCAACCTATCAGCATTCAGTTTGATCGTTTGCGATTATAAGTGAGACTTTTAAAATCACTGCATCTACTTTCAGTTGAGATTTTTCTATGCCTAATCATCCGTTTCAAATAGACAATTTACTTTCAAAAACATTAGATGATGAAGGTTCAGCATTCGAAGATTCATATCATTATTCAGGTAATTTAGATTTTTTTAAAAAATAATTTTATTCTTTAAATATTTTTTAAATTTAATTTTAAAAACATTATAAGGGATAATAATTATTATTTTTTTTATAAAAAAAATCTTTAAATTACTTTTAAAAAATTAAAATTTTAATTATCAGTTACAAGAATTATTTATTGTATAATATATATATATATATATATATATATATATATATATATATATATATATATATATATATTTCTTAACTGTGCCGAAATTGAATTGATTATAATTTATTTTATTGTATGAATTTTACTTGGTGCTCACTTTTATTTAAAGCATTGCCAGTACATAATAAAACAAAATAAATAAAATTATCACTTTCTCTTTTTACAATGACAATACAATCAATTAGTAAATTTGTGTTTAGATTTAACTGAACTTATTTGATCTATTGTTTTAGGGAAAATAGAAATAAAGAAGTTAAATTAAAATTCTTTTAAAAATTTATAACTTAGGTTACAAATGACCCAGTCGGTAAGGGAATGGATCTTTTGAAAAATAAAATATTTTAATATTAAAATTGTCATTGAAAGGAAAGATAATTAAAGAATATTATTCAATTTATTAAATTAACCTATTATGCAATACTATGTCCAAATTGTAGTTTGAAGATCAGAAATTTGTTGCGATGCTTGATTATTGTGTTTGAATGTTGGTATGTTTGTGTATTCTATATCAATAATTAGAAAACCAATAAACTGCCTTGTGGATGTTACGAGGCGAAGAGCTCTCAAATATTATGTTAAAGATTTGTCGTCAGAATAAATATTGTGCAGTTATGTCTCTTTTTAACAGTCATTATTTTCCAACACAGTAACTTATTTCTTTAACATTCTACCAAAAATTATCAAACTAAAATTTTACACAATTTTAAATATATGTACTTTGATTTTCCTTAACTTGGTTTTTGATGAATAATTAAATAGGTTTTGGACTTTTTTTTATTATTTTTTATTATTATTTTCACCAGTGTAGTAAAACAGTTGTGGATAATTTATAAGCTTTAAATCTAAAAATAAGTTTATCATAATTATAAAAAATATTTATTTAAATAAATTAAATTCAAATAAATAAATAGATGAGGTATTTCTACAGTGTTTAATTATTTTGATATAAGATAGTAAATTTATCAAATTTATCTTTTTCCCTCCTTATCTAATATTCTTTTTCAATTTCTAGTCTTTCAATTGAACTAAAAGAATTTCTAAAACTTTTAAAGTTTAAACAAAAACATTAAAATTTTCTTTCTAAAATCTAAATAACATCTACTACAACAGGGATGAGCAACCTTTTTAACCCACGGGTCAATTTAAATTTTAAATTTTTGTGGCGGGCCGCACTCATTAATAATTTACAAAGCTTTATATATACTAATAAACATTATAATATAAAAATACAAAAAAAATGCTTGGCAGCCGTAAAAATTATTTTCGTGGGCCGCGGGTTGTTCATCTCTGTACTACAATATATATCCACAGCCTTACTGTCATCGTCAGGTAGTTTTGAACTTAAAACTATATTGAATTAAAATACTTTATTCAAACTAATTTCATTGAAATTTAAAAAATAATTCCTATTAAAAATATCAAACTTTGTTAGAAAAATTCCAATTATTTTAAAAATTTAATTTAATAAGTTAATTAAAATTAACAAAATTTTAAAAAACTCTCAATTAAATATTTTCAAACTTTTTAATGAAAACATTTTACCTTTATTTTCATCTTACAGCACAAAATTGAATAAAATTAGTTTTGTTAAAATTTAATTTAATTTTTAAAAAATTGATTTATGTAATCCTTTATTACATTTTCGTGTAAGTTACACTGGTAATTTTTTAGAAATATATTTATGTAATCGTGAGATTATCACCACCTTAATAAAATAATTCCTATGCCTCTGTATAAATGTTCATAAAAATATTAAAATTTAAAATAAAATAAAAATAATTTTCAAATTACAAAATTTACTTTAAAAAAAAGTTTTAATAATTTAATTCAATAATTAGCTTTTAAATTTAAAAATTTTAATAATTTTTATTATTTGGAGAAGTTTAAATGAACTGTTTAATATGAAAAGATGACAATTAATTTTTTCTAGCGAAATAAGACAATAAAAATGTTACTGTCGTTTTGAAATGATGTTCTTAATTACTAGACTTGCCGTTTTTTGAATTCTGTACATTTAGTCAACAAATGAATGACTGGAATATTTTTAACAAACTAATAATGACATAAAAATAATTTTCTTAACTTAATTCTTTTGACGTGTTTGTGACTTGAGACGGAGCGTGGCAAAACTTTATTCAAAATGATGCACATTTTGTTACAAGTTTAATTTTACTTCGAAAACCTTCATTCAAAATATTTAAATTTACCCATTAACTAAAATTATTGTTTTAATGTGCATAAATGTTAAAATAACAATTTTATAATTATAGCAGAATTTGTATATTAGGAAGTCAAAAAAAATTAGACAAGTAACTTATTAGAACAGCTTGCTATTAGAACCATTTACACTTTAAAATTTTCATTCTTAAAGTATCAGATAATTGATTAATAATAATTTTTCTCAACGGCCTTTAGTGTTCAGAACTATTGCTGTAATGATTTTTAACTAGTGAATAGTGATTTTATTAATAAATTATCAACAAATTTTAAAATTGTATTAGATAGTCATTTTCCCGGTGCTTCGTAAAACCTTGCTTTTAGACCAATTGCTAATGCACGAATTTGACTGCTTTTACGCAGTGTAAAGGCATACGCTTGGTAGAAGGATAAATTAAATGTTAAGCAAATTAATGAGAAGATAAGATTTTGCTGAAAATATTAATTAAATGAGAACATTTGGATTATAAAATAATTTCTTTCAACGAGATTGGAAAATATTAAAAAATATTTAATTATTAACGACGAATAAAAATATAAAAAACACAAAAATAACAATTACTTAAATAAGAATATATTTAAAGTTATTAGCTTTTGTTCCTTAAAAAATAAAAATATATTTCTTGAAAGATTTCGTCTAATTTCCCAATAAAAACTTAAACAATTGAATTTTTGAATTATTGATTTATTAACAAATTATATAAATAAAACCATTTACATTTTAAAAAATAGTTGTTATTCAGAATATCTTTTTTATGCCAGTAATTTTATTTATTGTCATATTTCATAAAACGAATAAAAATTTTATTAAATGACATAATTGATAGAAAGGACCTTACTATATACTTTTAAAACTATTCTTTATGTTAGGGAATTATTTGTTTTTAATGACTTTATGAAAATCACATTATATTTATATTTATTAATAAATATATTTGACTATGAATCAGTAAAAATATTGATTTTTTTATGTTCAAAAACATCGATATTTTTAATTATTAATAGTCAAATGTAGTTTTTAACCCTTTAAGTGCGAAATTAAATTTCATATAAGGTCAGGAAACGTGTCAATTAGCCACCAAATATAATTAAAGATATAATTGTGATTTTTTTGATATGTTTATAGTATTCTGATGAATCCGAGTGTCTAATTTATTTGTATATTTTGAAAATTATCATTATTACAAACAATTCAGAATAGACTGTCGAAAATTCATGTTACATAAATATAAATTTATTCAAATAATCAAAGAAAAAATGCAAAGTTTTAACAATAGAAAAACGATAAATAAATATAATATGTAACATCTCGCTATATATTTCGACAATTTATCAGTCTTCTTCAGTCAAGAAATAACATTAATGATTTCTTCATGAAAATAAGGATTATTTAAACAAATTTACTATTAATAATCGTAATCAAATTGTATCAAAAATAAAAGCTTTTCATTTGTTTGACAGATAAATGGTTGAAATATATAGCGAGATGTTATACAATATATTTATTTGGGGTTTTTCAATTATAAATTTATTCATAATTTAAAAAGAAGATAAAATAAATTAACTGTTATTATTTTGAAATATTATAATGCATTTCTCCAAAATATTACAAAGTTTCTCATAGAATTATAACTTAGCTGATGTTAGAGTTGTTCAAATTTATTCTTCTTTCTGATTTGTTTCTGAACTATTTTTTGAAATTAAATGAAATTTAATTTTGAAAATTAAAATTTTAGGCAAATTTAAAATCCTAAAAAGGATCATATACATTTTCTTTGAACTAATAAAATAAAAACAATAAGTTATTCATAAAAAGAAAAAAATTGCTAACTGTCAGCATCATTTACTTAACAAATTCAATAAAAATGATTATAGGCTTATTAGTGATTACGTAACTATATTTTCAAATTCAATGAAAATTTATATTTTTCGAAACACTTTGGCAAAACTTTAATATTAAAAATTCCGAATACTTGCAAATCCTATTATGTTCAATAATATTACTACTTCCACTGAAACGAACGTGCTCTCAAACTCGAACATAAGGATGATAAGCATTATTTTCAATGTATGTGGCATTACTAAGTGCTCTCAAACTCGAACATAAGGATGATAAGCATTATTTTCAATGTATGTGGCAATACTCCGTTGCAAGTAAAATATACAAGGTAGAAACATAGACTAAAAGTTAAATCAGATTTATTACTTAATATCACGGTCCTTGCAATATTTTAAAAAATCTTTGGCATTGATACTTCCAATAATTTTTAATAGATTTTCTAAAATTTTAAAAACCTTCTAAAAGTGGTAAATTTACAGAATCAACACCAGCAGATGAATCCATTTCATTATTTCATTAAAGTTAGTATTGTTGTTCTTTCAACCCTTTCTGTATTACTTGGAGAGACATTCTCAAAGGAAGCAAAAGAATCAGCTGCAGGTGAAATTATTTTATCAACCATATTTAGCTAAGTAATTCGATGTATGAAAGATTGTGAATATCCTCTTTTATAGAATAATTTGGAGAATTTTTTACTCGATAATCTTCATTTAGATTTCCACTATAGATCAATATTTTTTCAGCACTAGTTCAACGAGATTATTAAAAACAAAAAGATATCAAAGGCAAACAAAAGAATTAATGGATTACTAAAGAATAATTTGTATTTATTGATATTGCTTTTTTTAATTTTTTGAAAAAAATATTTTTAAAATATTTTGATAAAGTAATATGTTTTTGATAATTAATGTGTTTGTATAAAAAAATGTAAAACTAGTTTTGAAAAAAAAATTTAACGCTAGCATTTCGGATAAATTTCATGACTATATCCGAAATTAATTTAAAAAATAATTATTATTATAAAAATGATTTCATATAAAATTTCATTTTAAAAATGTTTAAACTCGCCTAATTGGCCGGTATCGTAAATCTAGTGTTAAACTAAGAAAATATTACAATTTATATTTATAATAACATATATTTTATAATTTCTTTCGAAAAAAAAATTTGCAGTTTTATATTGGAATGAGCTTCTGCAAAGCCCTTCTCACCTTGAGGTATTGATACATTGTTTGCTTTGGCTATCCTATTGTTATGCTGGTGTTTAAGGAGTATATTTAAACAAATTAATTATCATTAATTATAACTATTATTTTATAACAGTAAATTACGAAAATGTAGTTAAATAAAATTATACAAATAATTTATTTGAAAGAAAAATAAAATACTAAATTATTTAAATGTTATCTTGGAACAGATAAATTACTTTATAATGTTTAACTTAATTTTACAAACAAATAATTTTGAAAATGAATGAGATTTTTATGAATAGTTAAAATTGAAATTTCTGAAATTTCTCCAAAATCTATTAAAGTTATTTACACGCAACTTTCTTTTTAAGGTTTGGTTTCATTATTTTATGCTTTTAGATAATTTTTAGGTTTGTTTAAATCTATTAAATATATATTTATGTACGATATATACTTACTCAATCCGGGTGTAGAAACTTTAATTACACTTTGAGTAATAATATAAAAAAAATTATTTAGTGTAAAAAAATGAGAGTGGTTGTTGGAATTATCTTAAATATTTTCTGAAAATTAAATTAAAATTGAAAAATAAAAAATATGTTTGGCGGTTTACTAAGTTTTGTTTTAAACAGTCATAAAATATAATATTAACTAAAATATTCCATTCAAAAGACTGATTCTAAACTCTACGTAGGCCTTTATAAAATACTTATCAAATGTCAGCAAATAATAAAATGAAAAAAATCCCCAGGCATAAAACTTATTGTTTTATTATAAAAGATTCCTTTTTAAATTTTCTCGTTTCAAAGGAATTCATTAAATATTTAATCTTTATTTTTGTAATCTCAAAAATAATTTAATTATTTTCTTCTCCTTATCCAACAGAAATTTACTTTAATATTAAAACACATCAAGAAATTAATTATATTTAATAGGTGGTTTTCCATAAAAGAATACCATATTACAATTATATGTATAATGCAAATTGTCAATCATGTACAAATTATTTTTTTATATTAATTAAATATTCTAATAAATAAATATTTAAATACTTTTAAACTAATTTTTAAAATTTTCTTTATAAATATTAAAGTTGTTTTACCTCTATTATAAATATTTAATAATATTAAAATTTTAAAAATTTTTGAACAATACAGAAACATCAATTTATCACAAATTAACATATTCAAACTATTTAAAAATATTCAAAAAATTCGTAGTCATAGAATTTTGCATTATTAATCTTTGGATCCAATGACCTTATCAACAATCAATAATTATTAAAACTTTTCAACAAAATTTTAAAATCAGACATTCCTATTTTACTTTTACATCCTCCACTGTATTCACTAATATTGGTCAAACCCTTCAATCGACAATGCTCTAGAACTAGAGTACAGAGATGACGGGAAGTCCCTCCAATGTATGTGGCATTACACCCATCATATGTAAATTGATTAACAAGATCAGAACACAATCCAACCGGAGTTTTTGATTTATTAATAAACATATTGCGTACCTTACACGAATTAGAGACGATCTAAATTTCCCATCTGTTTACTAAAATTCCTCTTATAATTTATAAAACCTTCATAGTACGGCAATACTAACTAAAAATTATTATTATAATAATACTAATAATAATAATAATAATAATAATAATAATAATAATAATAATAATAATAATAATAATAATCATAATAATAATCATAATAATAATCATAATAATAATCATAATAATAATAATAATTATAATAATAATATATTTAATAATTAGAACTAGTGAAATGTAGAGTCGGTGAAGAATACTCCTGGAACTCAAATTCCAAAAGCTGCTCACCAAATCAAAGCAATAATTCATTGAAACTGAAGTCAAGGAGGGCCAGGACGGCATTCACATATGAACAACTTGTTTCGTTGGAAAACAAATTTAAATCAACAAGATATTTATCAGTATGTGAAAGATTAAATTTAGCTCATTCATTGCAGCTCACAGAAATTCAAGTAGACTATATTTTATTTATGTTTGAATAAATTAAATTGTCTAAATATATCGAACATAAATAAATACACAAATATTTTTTGTTTGTAAAATTTGTTAAAATATTTTTACTGCACGGAAATAATTTTTTGCGAATATCAAATGTAAAGAGATCTCATAGAAGTCGTGAAAAAAATATCCAAAATGCAAATTTAATTTTATAAAACTATATTTATAAATGTACATCCGAAATAGAAAAACATAAAGCCTTTGAAGCTTCTAGGAACCTGATTGGAGATTGGAGAGAAACCATAGAAGAAAGAAAGATATGTATAAAAAACAAAACATATAAATTACAAAAGAATTTCAAAAGAATTGTAGAAAACTCTCGTTCAGAAACGTGTAACAAGCCATGAAACCAAGTCATTTTGATTTTTAAAATTAAAACAATTCCAACAAAAGACTTTTCAATTGACATCTATGAAAAGTAATAAAAGCAATAAAATACGAAATAAAAGACATAAAGCAACTTGGGACATAATAGAGGTTAACAGGAAAGTAGGGAGTTAAAATCAAAACAGATTTTGTTTGTTTTAAATTCATGCGGCTACTTGGTTTTTTTACATAGAACTTTTCAATGTATAAAGAAAGAAAAAGTATTGTCGGACAGTAGTGCTAATATTAATCCTAAACATTAAATTGCATCTTTATTCAAAAATTTGCTCTTTTGTTATATTTAATAAATTTTAATTTTTTGTATTTGTTTTTATTTGAATTTTAAATGTTTGACTGACCTTAAAGCGTCACATATCTCACAGAAAGACCTCTCGCGTCCCAGGATTGAATCCCTTTCGGAGCATGTATTTTTATCCTATATCCACTTGCTTAAAATTTCCAAAACTCACGTTAAAATTTGTCCAAGCAAAGTGAGCACATTTCCACTTTAATTTACGGAAATCTTAAATAAATTTTCAGATTTTTTTTAATTTCCAATTGACTCAGTGTCAAACTCTCAATATTTTTCTTCCCTTTTCAATTACATAAATCAAATTTCCCTTAACAACAATACCAAATCACTGTAAATAAATATATAGCAAACAGCAGACCCATTTCGATGTACAAAATTGCAAAACATTTGAACATAGTTTTGTCAACATTCTTTAGAAATAAAACATTGAAAATCTACACTTGAAAAGTCAAATTAAAGTCAATAAACATTATTTTCGCTTTAAATTTTAATTCAATGTTTTTTTATTAAATAATACAATGTATAAGACAGGGTACTGAAATGGTTGGAAATGCCTTTAGCTATCTTTAGTCATCCGAGAAATGTCACCAAGGGAAATAATAAGCCTTTATCCTTCTGCCTTTGAGGGATAAATACACTAACCAAAAGATATTATAAAATAGATACTGTAAATGATATAGTAAATGATTTCTGATCCTAAAGACAGAGGCGTGGTTATGATGGCAGACCACGAGAGAATGATCGTGACAAAAACCATAGCTACGCCTCTGTTAAAAGACCAGTAATAATAAAGGTAAAGAAACACATTTGTCGTTTTGCATGCTTGCGTAAATTTTATCGGTCATAAACATTTTTACAAATATTCATGAACAAATAATCTGGAAAATAATTTTTTAAAAGAAAACATTAAATCATTTATTAATTAAATAATACGATTCATTTAAACAAAATCTCATTAAACTGTAGTAATATCTTGTAATATGTAGTAGAATCCTTTATAGTTTTCGTCATTGATCTATCAATTTTATTTATGTCTTTTAGATTTTAATTTAATATAAAATTTAATATAAATATTATTAAATATATAATTTAATATATTTTAATATACAGTAGTAATTGTGAAACAGAATAGCAGAAAGCACGGGAGATTCCCACTATATATATATATATATATATATATATATATATATATATATATATATAATTTTTAAAAAATGTACACAAAAACATAATTAATATTAAATTTATCATTTAATTTAAAACATGCATCTATATAATTCTAAAAACATCTAAATATTATTTTCCATATAAATGTACATGTTTGTATTTGTAAGAATGTAGAAAAACAAATAAATGTTATAAGACTTAATTAAAAATATTCCCGGTTAAAAGCTTTTTCAATACATTTTCTCATATGTTAAAAAGAATTCATGAAAACTATAATTATTATCAAGTGATATTTTTCTAATTATTCGTGAAAATTTCTAATTAATTCTTCATTTATTATTTCCTATGATAATGGGATTTCAAAAGTTCCCCAATCGGATTAAATTGAAAGGAATATTGTGGAAAAATTTAAAATAAAATTAATTATTTGTTGTGGTAGATTTGTGGACCCTCGCATTTTTCATTACATTTCTCTTTTCAATAAATGATATTTATTTTTTATAGAATTCTTCGACGAATTGCCTCATCTGTAATCTTTGTAATGAACTCCTTCAATGGTTATTTCTCTTCACAATTTTTATTTCTTTTATTTTCATATCGCGTTTAGAATATCAATTAATATTTTGTTTTAAACTTAACATTTATTTTCACTGCAATTTTATTTTGGAAAACTCTTGAAAAAAGGCAGTACCGAAAAATGTTGTTAAATAAAAATATTGATCAATATTTTTTTTATATTTGAAATTAAAACAAACAGACTTACATTTTTATTTGTTGCATTTTAAATATAAGATTAAAAATTTTTCTTTGTTTAAAATATTAATATTATAAATCTCTTTTAACTCTTTTAGTCCAAATTTGATGTGCCTGTAACTGGATAACGAAGAACTAAAAAATATAGTCGCGTTACTATTTTTGGGTATGGATAATAGAAATAAGGTAGATTACATGTAGGACACAACGCGGGCTGAATTAATAGCGCAGAATTCCCTCTGTAAACATCTTCTGGGGCATATATGAAGCATTGGGACTGATAGGGTTCAAACACTTTTAACTAGTAAACTTAGTCTATTATTAACAGCTTCGGGACTCCGGACTATTTTTTATTTATATTATCAGAATCCAAGATTATTGTGGAGACTGATCGTCACCAAAATACTTTAATAAATGATTTTAATCTCCTTATAAAAACAATTACAAAGTATAAGAGTTACTTTTCAATCTTCATCTTATTTGGTCATGTATAATGGAGGCAAGTGAGAAACACTTCTCTACTTCGGTTGAAGTTGACCTAATAGTTAATATGTGCTCGACGAACTCTTTATGTTTGTAGACAATATAGGTATCACCTCATCAAACGATGCAATATTTTCAATTTTATTGGACTTTTCATACAAAAATTTAATAAGTGATTTTCTCTAATAGTTAAATCATTCTTCATTCTGTTACCTTTTTACTGAAAAGATATCAGAATTAGAATTTTGCTCCATCTACTTGATGTTAACATTTCTGATATCAAACAATAAGATTCTTAACAGTGACAATTTTGAATTGTAGAAGAAAAGAGAGATAATCAGAAAATCTTGTCATATTTATGAATCTTTCTATTTATTTGACAGTTTCCCAAACAAACCAAAGGAAGTTATTTTTTAATAATTTTTTACCAAAATTTTCCTCTTTTTTTAAAATAAAATAGTCCTGAAAATTAATTTATATTTAAAAAAAGATTGAGTGACAGGATTCTGGATCGGAACTATCCGAGCTTTGAAAAATAGTTTCAACTTATAAACCACTAATTTTAACCCTTTTTTTCTGTATCTTTTATTTTACAGTTTTTTTATAGATTTTAAAATAAAAACTCCTAAAACGCGCTGCTAAAACTGTAACAATCAGCTCATGACATGATCTGATTTTCTCAACAGCATAAGAAAATTAAGGAAAATAAAAAATTCATTTTATTTATTTTAAAATCAATTAAAATACAAAAATAATTTTTTTAAAAATCCGCCATAGATATTTTCCTGGCTTTTGGTCGCATTCAGTTTCTGTTACCTTTCCATGTGAATTTAAACATATTTTCAAAAATTGAACTCCATCACAATTTATTAGTGGCTTTAGAATGTGATTAAATAAATCTTCCATATATCATTGTTTTTTTTAAAAAAATCAATATATTAAATTCTATAAAATGATTTTAATTTAAAATGTAAATTTTCTCATTGGATGAAAAATGTTAAATATTCATTAAATTTTATATAATAAACCAACAACAAAATGTAATTATGTCAACAAAGTTAACGAAAAACTCACATTACAGTACACTATTGAAATCAGCGCAATCTTATCCCTGGTGCTAAATGTGCTTAGTACTGGAGCGACAACAAAATGGAAGCGTTCGTGAATTTAATAAATAATTAATTTTTATTTAAATTAATATGTATAAAATAAACTTTTAGTAATTGAATACGTTTTTTATTTTTATAAATAAAATATCTGGAAGTTATAATTTTTAGTAAATGGCTTCAAAAGTTCACAATTTAGTTTTCTATTCATTTCTACAGCATTACTTCTCCTTTTCTTACTTTAGGACCGGAGCAATTTTTTATTTTTTCTTTTAATTTTGCTGATTTTTATAAATTTTCTCCTAAAATAAATGAGACATAGCAAAAATAATGCAAATAATTATATATAAATTAGTTAATAAATATATGAAATTTTTAAAAAATTAAAAAATACATGTGCAATTTTTGCCAAAAAATGAAGAAATTTATGAACAATTTTCCAACAATTATTAACTTAGACAAGATAAAGATCTTTATTTAATAAAATATATCGAAAAAATAAAAATAATTGTTTCCTTTTAATTAAAAACGAAAATACAGAAGAATCAATAAATAATTAGAGAAAAATATAACAGAAAATGTAATCTAAATGATTTGTACAAAAAATCTCAAATGATAAAATAAATAATTGTGAAACAATTATAAAAAGATCGGATTAAATAAAAAAAATATCTCAGAACAGAAATAATGAAAATTATTTTCTAATTAAAACAATATAAAATATTTGCATGAAATACTGAAAGAAAATATTTTTAGATAACAAAGAAATTTATTCTATCTTGTGACATGTGGATTTATAAACTAAAATTAATTATAATTATGTAATAATATTATATATATTATAATATTCAGTAATTTCGCAAGGATAATTGACTCATTTTGTGTTTTAATAACATAATAAATGAATGTACGTAAAATAATTAATTTTAATATTAACTCAACTGTGCAACCAAAAGTTCTTTGTTATATCATTATTTATTTATTCAACATTTAAATTGATGCTTCTACCAAGAAAATATCGTGTATTAATAGATAGATTATTAAATTATTAGGGGAGGGGGAGTTTATTAAACATATCTTGATGTTCAATATGGATTTAAAAATGATCAAAAAAACAAATTATATTTACAAATATTAAAAAAAGAGAAATCTGAGCGCCTCCTTGCATAATACTGATGATAGCCATTAGCTCGAAACTAGTATACTATTGGGAGATGTACTGGATATCACTAATGTATCGTATATTCTTTGATTAGAATCAGACATAGTGATCAATAAAATTATACTTTTTAAAAATCAATAAAATTTTGAACATTTTATATTTATTTCTAACATTGATATCTTTTTTGTGTCTTTTTCTGACGATAGGTGAGATGATACAGGGGTATAGCAGTACCGAATATTTTTATTATAAGGGATTTTTAATTAGTTCTTAACCTTTCAAGTAGTGCGATATAAGGCCTAAATACGTCTGAATCAAACAACAGACAGTAATAAACCAGTACTCGATTTATATCTACATTTGCAGCTAATGTAATTAGTATAACATTTTCCGTTATATCCGTTTATTTCACTACATTTTACCCTAAATGTATTGACGTGTATATATCGGTCTTATGTAAAGTACTAAAACATTGTACATGACGTCTATGTTCATCATTTACACTCAAGAAGCTGAACTGAGATAAATTCCTTTGTAAAACATAGAACAATATATTGCTCGCGAGATAATGGCTTAATTAGGAAAAATGAAAACTAGTATGGGTCATGGGAGTCAGAGTTATAGGTTGGGAAGCATGCAATCAAATACAAACTGATCTCGATTTTTATAAATACTTTTACAAAATAAAATTTTAAACTTATATTAATATATTATCTGTTAGAAAAAATAAACAAAATGAAGAGAGTTGAATTGTTTAAATGAATCTTTTGCAGATTGATTTAAACAAGAAAATTAAAAATGTATGTGGGCGAATAAAATGTAATAAAAATGAAATTATATTATTTTATTGAAAAGTAAAAATATTCTATGAAAATATGACTAAAGCGAAAACTGACAATAATATGAATAAACCGATAAGTTGTCAAATATCTAATTATTAACGAACCAAAAAATAATAACTTACGAGTAGGTGAGGATATCACAGGGAGAATTGAACCTTTCATTAGATAATCTGCATTTGTTATAAGAAAAAAGTAAATGCCAATAAAAAAACATTATTACTGAGAAAAGGCGAGTTCTGCCTGTTATGAACAAAACTGTTTATTTGAAAAAAATATTTAAGCAAAAAGAATTATGCTAACTAATAAAAATAAATAATAAATTAATAAATTTTATTGAATTTATTGATTATCAGGTGAAAATTTGGTTTCAAAATCGACGAACGAAATGGAAAAAACAAAATCCCGGCTCAGATGTCCATCATTATCAGAACTCATCTAAAAAAACCGAACTCTCATTGCCTCAAAGGCCCTCTTCAAAAAATGAGAAAAATTGTTCATTTGGATTCGTGAATGAAAGAAACAATAAAAGCAAACCACGGACGAATTCCACGACGAGCAATCCAGCATCACTCCATGAATCCTCACCGACACCTCTCCATCAGGGAATCTACCAATATCCATTTTATAAAAATACATATGATTCGACTCACTGGTTAAATTCTGCAACTACTAATCCCTATAATTGGGTGTCATCAGGAATATCAAATTTTCAGAACTGTCCAGGTGTATCATACTCAGATCTTTTGTTGAATTACTCAAACATTATGTAACATTTGCAAATGTTTTCGCTTTCTTTATTGAAAATCTGTAATAATTTGATTTTGTTAATTAAAATATTGATTTTACACTTGATTTTGTACTGAAATTAAATATAATTAAATCAATGATTAAAGATAAATTATATCTTAATTTTAAATAATTTTAAAATAATTTTATTAATTTTTAATGTTTTTAATTAATTTTTTCAAACAAAAATTTAATCTACTTGCATTTTGGGTTTATTAACTATATATTTGCTGATAAAATTTCTAGTTTTACTGAACCGGTCAAATTGATTAAAAATCGGCTTTTATAGAAAAATTTATTGAAAAAAATTTATTATTAAAAAAAAAGGTTTAATATAAAAAATAGATTAACATTTCATAATTTATTTCATTTTCAAAATTTTGAAATCCGTCTAATTGAATGGTTCCGTAAATCTAGTGTTACATTCATCAGTTCTACTGGCACATAAAGTATGTTAAGATATTTGGTATGATTTCTGAAGACTAGTTTCGATAAATTTTGTAATCGAGTCAAGAGATTTTACAATCATATTTAATTAATAATAATAATAATAATAATAATTATAATTATGATTGCAAAATGTCAACTAAATATCATGTATAAAATCACACTATATATTCATCCGTTTATCAGTACTTCAGACTAGTAATCACATTCGCAATAACCAAATAATAATAAGGAATATTTAAACAAATTAACTAATAATAATTGTTATCAAATTGTATCAGAAATTAAATAATTTTAATATTTTGAAAATAAACATTTTAACTTATTTTTAAAAACGCAAAAGTTATTATCATTTTTCCAAATAAATTTTGTATAAAATAATAAAAATTTAAATTAAATTTATTTTTACATAAAAATTTTAACCAACAACAAAATTATACCAAACTCTTAACATAAAAGCAACATTCAAATATTTAAATACATTCAAAATCCATGTAGAATGAGCACTTTGAACATGATAATAGGATTTATAGGATTTAAATGTTTTATCAACAACGCCTGACTAGTTATTTGATCCCAACAAGTCCTAAAATTTGTAGCAATTATCTTAAAATCAGAAATACCTATTTTCTTACTTCCTAAATTATCACTAATGTGAGTTAATTTACTTAGTTGAATAGAACTTGAGTGCAAGAACTCAAGATGATCGATATTCTCTCAAATGTATGTGGCATTACACCTATTACATGAAAATTGATACACTAGTTCAATACATAGACCAACTGGAGGTGAGATTTATTTACTACTTTCCTTGCAAGACGTTGAAACAATCCTAAACAGAGTATGATCTACATGTTTGAGGATCTTATTCTTAGTTTAAATGATTAATAGAATAAATAATTAATTAAATTATTAAGAAATTAAATTATTAAATAATATATAAACAAAAATTATTTAAAAATCCTTTTTTTAAAATGTTCTAAATAGACAAATATTAAGTATTTTTTTATTTATAGAAAGTGATAAAGTGATAGAAAAAGTAGACTGGACACATTAACACATGACATAATAAAATATACTTGTAAACTTTCGATGTGCGGAATTTTTGCATAAATAAACTCATTATACACCTGTTTCAATTATTAGTTTTTTGTCAATTATTGGATTTATTTTTAGATTAAAATGTAAGTCAGATAAATTTAAAACTAAAATTTATTTATTACCAAAAATTTTCTATAGTCCAAAAATTAGTTTTAGTTGCCACCTCTTTTTCCTTTTGAAAGAAATCCAAAATTTTGATATTTATAAATTATTGATTTTGTTGAGGCTTTGAAAATTTTCATTAATTTCCCAAATTTATAAAAATCATCGTCATTTTCCATGGCATTGATGATTTGAATTTTGTCTACTTATGAAATTCTAAAAAATTATTTTTAAACTTAAGTTAATAAAAAATACGTTTTTCTTTTTTTCAAATCCGTATTTGAAGGTCTGGTTCTATTACTTCAGCCTGGAGTCTCCAGGTAAATTACAATTGCTAAAAACATGAATTTGTTTTAACTTCAAGGTAAATTTCAAGTTGTTATTTCTTCATCGTCGCTAAAAGCAAGAGTTTCGACGGATATCTCTGAAATATCTGAAATGCTATGAAAATATTAAATTAATTGAATTTAATGAAAAATCTTTCATATTTATTTCATCATTTTCTTGAAAACTCAAAGTAGAATTATCGGAATTTTCTTAAAAGATTTTTGCCGCCATTTTTTAAAAAAATTGTAAAAAATGTAACTATTCGTCTGGACATTTTTACATTTTGAAAGTTTGTGTGCATTATTTACTTTGTATTATGTTTGTTTTAAAAATATTGATTCAAATTTCTTTTTTTATATAATATGAGTTGTTATTCATTCAAACAAATTATATACCCACACAGATAATTATGTATGTCCTATAATATTACGTTATTGATTTTTTTCATTTTATTACAGGAGTTTCTATTCAATTGAAACAGGTGTATTTACTGAAGCAAAAAATATTTATGAGAAATTATGAATTTTTCTTTGGTTTTACTTGCAAACTTTTATCATATATGAGTTAATTAATTGCAAACGAGTGTAACTGAGTAACACTCGGGCATGTGCGTAAAATGTTAATAAAGTTCAAGGTTGAAAATTTTTGTTACATAGAAATGAAAATAAATGAAAAAGTAAAAAATAAAAAACAAATTTTCTTACTGCGTTTAATGTAAGAACTAAAAATAAATAAAAATGTGATGACTAATAAATCCACTAAATAAAATATAAAAGTAATTTAAATATTTATGTAAGTATTTATGCAACATATTTCATACTTTGTAGTGAGAAGTGAGTGGTTTACGCCATGGAAAATTTGTGTTGAAAACCCCAAGCGTCTCATTTTTTAGGTTAAGAGGTCAATTTTTAAAATCATTTTTAAGAGAAATTAATTTTAATTCTTTTAATTTGTTTAAATGAAGTTATTTTTATTTAATTTTTAAATTTTTATTGTATAATAAAGCATAAGAATTTTTTTCTATTTTTAAAAAGGAAATAAAAACTTCACTTAAACACCAAAAATTAAATTTTGAATGAAAAAGGGGAAGAATATTTCTGGCCCTTTATAATGTCAGCGATTTTTCTTTTTATTACATTTTAATAACAGTTTATATACATATTATTTTTATTCTTTTTGTTTACAAAGAAAGTGTAATATTATTAATTGTAATAATATTAAGCAAACTTTTAAAAATATATAAAATTTTAACCTTTGAGTGGACGCGCATTTTATTTTAACACGAGCAAGCGAGCGCCGTAAACTTTACGTCATACAATTTGCAACAAATATTAACTATTTTATGATAACATAGAGTTTGGTAATTATTAATAATTAAAAAAATGTATTTGAGCTTAACTTTTGAGTGAGGGACCATGTTATTAATAAGTTCGCCGTAGATATTACGGCTGCATGCACTATCAAAGGTTAAAAACATATTTTATGGAATTTTAATATTAAAATTAAATTGCGAAGTCTCTAGGTGAAAATTAGTCAGAGGTAGATTACGAAATAATACTCCAATTAACAAACAAAAATACCTTGCAATTCCTAAAAATAATGTTTTATGAATAAAAATAAAATTTAACACCATAAAAATACTTAATAATCTCCAGGTCTCAAAAACCATTCAGAATGAATACGAGCTCTAGGATTCCTTGGCACAACCAAATTTCACCTCCATTAATATTGACAAATAAAATATTTAATAAAATTTCACAATTTTAAATAATTGATTGATATTAAATTCTAATAATTCCCTTACAGAATTATTGAGCTTTTCAGCATTGGAACTCGCCGAATTTTCAATAACAATCGATTCAAACAACAACAAAAAATCCATTTCTCTGAACTATCGACCCGCTTTATTGATTTTATTGTATTACAGAAATTAAACAAAAATCTGAATTTAAATTTCGCTCGTTAGAAAAAATTCTGAAAATTTTCAAGAGAAATTTCGAGAGTCAATTTCTCTAAATTAATTGCTATAGAATTCATCTTTGAAAATGATATCGAGAGGTAGTAATTATAAATTATTGCGAAAAAAATCGTGAATAATGCCACGTAGAAATTGTATAGAAATCAAATGGATAAGGATATGATATAACAGTTATGCAGATGTATTATCAATCAGTTTTTTTGTTTTAATCTAACTTGGATTTTGATGTGCTTTGGTTCGGATATTCACGCAACTGAACCAACCCTAGTGGGCGTTGGAAACGGGATATTATTATAAATTTGATATTATTTTGAATGGAATGTTTTGGGCAGAATCCTGGATATATTATCCCAGTGATTATTAATAAATTTCGTTTGGAAATTCATTATTATACGGAAATATAATACATTCACGCAATCTTGGACTTTGCATGCTTTAAATTAAAAAAAATTAAATTAAAAATTTTTTTAGAAATATGCATAAGAAGTTATAAAAAGTTTTAAAAATATTTAAACAATTAGAAATTTAAACAAATAAATATTTCCAATGGAATTCAATGTATCTGATATTAAAAATTTTAATGAAAGTTTTCGATTTCCAAAGATTTTATTGTTCACTGAAATGAATATAAGTTATGATTGCCATATCGTCGTCAAAGTGTTTGACGATATCTTTAAATTCATCTTCATGGTCTCTAAATCAAAATTCAATGGATATACTCTTTCTACTTTTACTAACAGTTTCCAACAATTCTCATTCAAAAAAATCGGCATTCGTCAGTGAAAACAATTTTTCCAGAATCCACTTTCATATCTATCAACATCCAGTGGTGGCTTAAAAAAGGTTTTAAGATTTCCTGTTTACAAAAATAAAAAACATGATTGTATTTACAAAAATAAATATAAAGAAGTCCATATTCTGGAATTTTAGATTTTTCATCATTTTTTATATATATTAATTTAAACAAAAATAATTTACTTATTGTATCCATGGACGCCCGATTCTGGTGGCGCTCCTGCTAAACACAGTTTGTACGATGAATAAGGCAGCTTTGTCAGCATCTAAATCACTTTTATCCACAAATCATATTGGTTTGAAGTTAATATCAGTTTTGTGGCTAACTTTTAGACGCCTTTTCTTGACTTTTAACACTTTATGTGCGAAATTAAATTTCATAAAGTCCGAAAATGTGTCAATTGTCCGTTAAAAAGTTAAAGATATAATAGTGATTTTTTTATATGTATATAATCATTTTCTCCTGCAACTTTATTCACATTCAGAATTAAATTCAAAAAAGTAAAATGAGATTAAACGAAAGAAAAATGAAAACAGTTTAAATGTTTTTGACAATTCTGATTGATCCGCATCTCGCATTTAAAGGGTTAAAGTAACGATGAAGGGTCGACGATCGTTTTTGTTGTTATATTTTTAATTTTTACTGATTTAAAAATTTTAAAATAATTATAAAATTTCAGAAAAATAATTTAAAATTTTTTTATTTTTAATATTTTATTTTCAAAATTATATGCATTAAAATTTTCATTACTAATATAAAAGATTTTTAGTTGGAATTAAATGGTTAACTCACACTCCAAACTTTAGAATTAATTCTTTCAAAAAGTAATTCCATCAAGTCCCCGTAATTTAATATGTGCGACATTTTCTAGTCAAAATTTGTAATAAATGTTTTCTCAATTAATTTTATTTTTAATTATAAATTGGCAAGATTTCTTGAACACGTATTATTAAAACAAATATACCAGTAAAACTTAAAGAATTTAATAATGAATTATTACATTCTGAACTTTTCAATTTGACTTTACATTCTGCCAACATTCTATAATCAGACACATTTTATTTAATATATAAAGTTATAAATTTAGTATACATTTTATATTAACCCAATTGATCATCGCTATAAATGTGCGATGTTTTTCAAAATTCCGACGAGCCTAACTGAACGTTAGCCTTTATAGCTTGCACCGACAAGACATTTTTTGTCTGTTCAAATGTTTCCAGAATTATTAAAATGATCTTATTTTTCCCATACTTGTGGACCACAAGTTCTGGTAAATAGCAAATGTATTTTTGGTGTATTATTCCGTAACTTGATACAGATGTATTGTTAAATTCATCTTATATACCCTTCAATTTGTTCCATAAAGTTTTAAATTCTCTCAACCATTCAGCATTTTCACTATCAAAACTGATTTAAATAAATAAATAATTAAATTGAATGAAAACGGTAAAATAGAAACATACTCGAATAAATCAAATTACCAATTCAAACTCATACTGAAAGAAGTTCGAAAAACCAATCGTAAGTCCATACAACTAAAATTAGTTTCATAAAACTTTGTAACAAAATCATTAATATTTAAATTTCCATTATTTAATTTGGAATTTTATATTTTAAATAATTGTATTAACATGAATTTTGTTATTGATTTTTAATTTGATTAACCGAGAAAGAGCGAAACCAGTGAATAATTAACAAAGCAAGTGCAATACAAGTGCTTGATTAACAAAGACATGACTAATAAAGACATTAAAAACTATATATAGTTTAATTTATTTAATTACAAATATAATTAAAAAATTTTAATTTACATAGGTTATGCCATTACATCAAAATATAAAATACTATTAAGTTTTTAAAATTAAAAAAAATTAAAATAGACAGAAGAAAATTCTAAGACTTTTAGGTTTTTGGAATTTGGACATTGGTGATCTTCAATACCTGTAAATGATTGAGAATGCTCTCAATGATGGTGCAGATTCTTTAAATTATGTTTTAGCAAAAACAAAATTTTTGACTATTTAAAGGTTTTGACTTAACACCATAATGTAGACTCTACATTGTAGAGCACATTTGATTCATTTGAAATATTGAAACTTTGATTTCCTCAAAATTCAAATATTTTGAACCCATTTGAAGGTTTTGACACACCATAATTGAATACAGTGGAAGTGGATGTATGATAATTGTATAGTAAATATAAAAACATGGTCGTAAAATAAAAGTGAACTCTTTAAATTAAAAAATTTATAAAATTTCTTTGTATACAGAGGCATAAAAAATATATGGAAAATTTTTTTGTTAAATATACAACTGTATTTTTGAAAAGTTCTAAAAAAATATGTGCGCTAAGAATTAATTTTAATAAATTAGTTAAAAAATAATTAAATTTTTCAACAAAATCATGACTCATGTGATGACTCATTGCCTTTGTTCACTACAAAACTATCCCTGATCCGATGGATCATTGTCAACATCCTTCAAAGGTATGTCTCATCCTATGACTTGTTCGTAGGTCATGTTTTTTGTCAAATTAATATAGTAGAATTTCTAAAAAAATAATACTGTGCTACGTACTAGATGCTCATATTTACCTACTATCGATAACATACAATCAGAAATTATTTCCAATACCTCTAAGCTTTGAGTTGACCAACGTGAAAAAAATGTTCTTTATTAAATATTGTTGATTAATAATTCGGTATGTCTTTAATTTAAGAAATACAATAAATGCAGTCTAGCAACACAGTCTAGTTTAAAAATATTTTAACAGTGTTGAAAAAAAGTTCGAACTTTATGTTAGCTATTCTTTTTCATAAACCCACTTGTGAAAAAGATTTTAGTTTAAAGAAGGCAAGGTGGACAAAAAGACTCGGTGAGATAAAGTTTTATGGTAAGATTTCACTTAATTGCCTTTTTGTGTTTTGGTAGTATTTACATTAAGATAATAGTTTTGCGGCTTATCAGTGTGGTGTTTTCAGCTTTTATTCAATATTCTAAAATAACTTTAATTCTAGTTTTTGACATACTTTTACTTTTATTACTATTATTATTTATTATATTTTATTATTATTATTATTATTATTATTATTATTATTATTATTATTATTATTATTAATAATAATAATAATAATAATAATAATAATAATAATAAAATCGATATAATATAAAAGATCATCGTTTAAACCAAAAAGAGATTTATAATTATGATAATTATTTTCCTCTATTGTTGTTTAAATACATTTCTTAAAAATTAAAATTAATTAATTTATTGTATAAAAATATTCCGAAAATTTATTTTAATTGATTAAAATTGACCAAAAATACTTAATATATTTGTTCATTTTTTGCATTATAAATAACACAAAAGAAGTTATTAAATCTATTAATATTTCATATTAGTTTAAACAAAAAACTGAAATTAATTCATTGTAAAATTTATCATGCTCGATAAGGATAATTCACGTGTTGAAACTAAAATCCAGTGATGTGACCAAGCAGAACCATACTGACAGAAATGGGGAATGAAA